>CM038222.1:28425761-28723261 GCA_021442155.1 Cymbidium sinense
TAGGTTATGCCTTAGAGGTATTAGGAGGACTTGGCAACCCTATAGGCTGAACCAAATATTTACTTCCTTCTTTTAAGTCAAACTTCAAATTCAAATCAAATCATGAATCAATTCCAAATCAAATCTTAAATCAATTTTAACTCAATTAATTTTCTCAAATCATGAATCAATTCCAAATCAAATCTTAAATCCATTTCAACTCAATTGATTTTCTAAAATCATGAATCAATCCCAACTCAATTGATTTTCTCAAATCATCAAATCAATTCCAAAATCCAAATCATGAATTAATTCCAAATCAAATGATTGAAACCCATGATTAAATTCGAATCCCAAACTCTTTCCTAAGCCATTTGATTTCATCTTTTGGACTTAGCCCAAACCAAAACCAAATCACTCTAAACTCAAAAGATTTTCTCATAACCCCTTTATATTCTCATTTATAATCACAAATATAAAAGAAGTATATATTCAAAAAACCAAAATCAATTCAAAACTCAAATCCAAACATAACCAAAATCCAACTTATGCTCTTTCAAGTCAAATTCTTGAACTTAATCAAATCATTCTCAAATCAATCCAAACTCTTGGATTTTCTCTTCAAACAATCACTCCTTCAATCACATGCCCAAACATAAACATAAACTACAATCACCAAACCAAAATCAAACTAACCCAAGTCAAACCCATGTTCACCCTTTTGACTTGAAATTGTCAAATGAACCAAAACCCATTTGACTCCAAATCACTTGCAATTAGATTTATATTTCCATCATAAGTCCATATGTGAGTTCAACCAAACTTGAATCAAGCCTTGGTCAAGTCAATTGACCCATTTAGGCTCACTTGACCCAAACTGACCTAAAGCACCTTTTTGAGCTAAATTCTAATCCAACCCAAATTGGATTGAACTAAGCCTATCTAAGCCTCATATTGTGAGCAATAATCATCCTAGGATGATCAATCACTCAAATTGGGTCAAACCTAGTCTTTGACCAAGTCAACATTTAGCCTAAATGAAACCTAAACAACCCAAAATTCATTATAAGCTAAATTGATTGAAACCATTGATCTAAACCAATCCATAATCCATGATTGAACATGATCAAGCCATCAATTGAGCCAAACAAAGCCTAATTGGCCACTTGACCTAAGTTGACCCAAATTGACCTAAAAATCCAAAATGGGTCAAATCTTGATCTAGGCCAAATTGATTGCAACCAATGGGTAAAATTCATTCCAAATCACTTGTTGAACTTGACCAAAGCTTAAATTGACCAATTAGACCCAACCTATCCAAATTGACCATGAACCCAACTTGACTTAAAAGGTCAAATCAACTTGAAATCAAACCAAACTAAAATTAATTAAAACCAGAGCTTGCAATACATTTTAAATGATCAAGCAAGCCTAAACCAACCCATGACCTAACCCAATTAGGTCAACTTGGTCAAATTGGTCAACTTTGCCCATTTGACATAAATGAACTCAAATGAACTAAAACCAAATCTAAACTAAATTGAACCAAACCAATGACACCCATAGGCTCCAAATGATCATTTGAACTTAACATAGTCCATGGTTTGACCCAATTTGACCAATTGGTCAACCTAACCCAATTTGACCAATTGGTCTACCTAACCCAATTTGACCCAACTTAACATAAATGGATCAAATTGAACCAAATAAAATCAAATGAACTTCAAATCACTTGAAATTTGACCCAACCCATTTTAGAATCATTTCAAATCTGCCCAAATCAAAATCAAGGCCAAATAACCATATTGCCCTTAGGCTAAAGGGTATCTTATGACCAAATTCACTTAGAATTTGGTCATTTCTTTCTCAAGGCCACTTGGCATTCTTCTAATGGTCCATATGGACACCAAGGAGGGAGATCTATCATGAAAAATCAAAAGCGCATCCGTGGAGAAAGCGCATCCACCGTCGACTGACTCAGCGGGTGGATGTGATAATTTAAATAGCATATCCCATCGGGCCACGTGGAAAGCGCATCATGTCAATGTGCCGCGTCAGCTGCCACGTGTGGCCCGATTGGATTAGGGGGTTAATTAAGCCTAATTAATATAATTTTAATGCTGAAACTTTCAAAATTCATAACTAATTATAGAAAAATCCAAAAAATAAAAACATAGGTTCATTTTACAGATAATTCAGAGAAGAATAACAAAAAATTAAAATTAATTAATTTTGAATAGTGATTTTAACTCAATTTGGGTGTTATTGGAAATGTAATTAGGCTAATTACTCCTTAAATTACTTCAGCAATTAATTCCAAACTTCCTAAGGTTAATTAGTGGAATGATCTATGCCTTCCATGATTTTCTTAGAATTTATTATTAGATTAATTAGGGAAATTACTTGATTCACCCCTAATCACTTTCTTAATTAATTAAATGATAATTAACCTATTAAATAATGATAAATTCATTAATTAATTTTGCTAATCATCATGAAACATTGAATGGACTTAGGGAATGAGATTAGGACTTCTTTTCTAATTTTTTTCCCTAAGTTCACTTCATTTGGAAGATATTTAATCAAGTTGTAATTGTTGACCTCATTTTTAGAATGAGTTCTCAACCCCTCCATCTTAAACATAGGACTTCTCTTAGATTTTATGGGATCCTTAGTCTTAAGACATATCTAGTGATTAGGTGGACATCAACCTAGCCCTAGAGACTTAGAAGAGTTAGTTATGGGAATAGGTCATGCCTTAGGAGTGTAAGAAAATTTGCCTACCCTATAGCTTGAACCATATTCCTCACTTCCTTCCTTCAAGTCAAACTCCAAATCAAAGCAACATCAAACCTAAATCAATTCCAGCCTAACTGATTTTCTCCAAACTCAAATCAATTACATATGACTGAAACCCATGATTGAAATTCCAAGTTCAAAATCCTTCTTAAGTCCTTTAATCCCCTCTTAAGGACTTAGCCTAAATCATCTTCAAATCAATTCAAACTCATGAATTTTTCCCATAACCCATTTATATTCGCATTTATATTCACATATATAAATGAAATATAAATTCAAATCAATCAAATCAAATTCCAAATATTTCCTAAGTCCTTAATTCCCCCTTAAGGACTTAGCTTAAATCATCTTCAAATCAATTCAAACTCATAAAGTTTTCTCACAACTCATTTATATTCTCATTTATATTCACATATATAAATGAAATATAAAATCAAATCAATCAAACTAAACCCAAAAGTCAGATCCAAATTCACAAATCTTTCCTAAGCCTCTTTGATTTTCTCTTAAGACTTAGCCTAAATCATGTTCAAATCACTTCAAATTCATGAAATTTTCTCATAACCCATTTATATTCTCATTTATACTCACATATATAAATGAAATATAAATTCAAACAACCAAAACCAACTCCAAAAATAAAACTCAAATTCAATCAAAATCCAACCTAAGCCTTTCAAGTCAAATCCTTGAACTTAACCAAATCAACTTCAAATCAAGCCAAACTCTTGATTTTTCTTTATGATTCAATCAATCCTTCAATTATGAATCCATATACAAATACAAACTTCAATCACTTAACCAAAACTCACTTCAAAAATCAAGCCAAAATCCATTACATGTTCACCCTTTGAACTGGAAATTATCAAATGAATCAAAACCCATTTGACTTCAAACTACTTGCAAATGATTTTATATTTCAATCATAAGTCCATATGTAAGTTCAATCAAATTCAAATCAAGCTTTGACCAAGCCATTTGACCCACTTAGGCTCACTTGACCCAAAGTGACACAAAGTACCATTATGAGGCAAATTCTAATCCTAACCAAATTGGATTGAACTAAGCCCACCTAAACCTCTCATCATGATCAACAATCATCATGAGATAATCAATCACTCAATTTGGGTCAAACCTAAGGGTTGACCAAGTCAACACTTAGCCAAAATGAATCCAACATAACCAAAATCCATCATAGGCCAAATTGACTGAAACCAATGACCTAAGTTCATTCATGATCAATGTTTGAACTTGACCAAGTCAACATTTGAGCATAACCTAGCTTAATTGGTCACTTGACCCAAGTTGACCCACTTGACCTAAAAAGTCAAAATGTGCCAAAACTTGATCTAAGCTAAATTCATTGAAACCAATGGGTCAAGTTCATTCCAAAATGATTGTTGAATTTGACCAAAGCCCTAATTGGCTAACTAGACCCATCCTAGCCTAATTGACCATGAACCCAACTTGACCTAAAGGGTCAAATTGAGCTAAATTCAAACTTTACCAAAATTGATTAGAAACAAAGATACTAATCCCTTTCATCTAACCAACCAAACCTAAACCTGCCCATGACCTAGCTTAAATAGGTCAAATGGGTCAAATTGGTCAACTTGACCCATTTGACCTAAAGGAAATCATATGAACCAAATTCAAATCTAAACCAAATTGAATCAAACCAATGCCACCAAAATATTTTAAATGGTCATATGAACTTGACCCAACCCTTGGTTTGACCCAATTTGACCATTTGGTCAACTTGACCCAAGTTGACCCATTTTGACCTAAATGGGTCAACATTAGGCAAATCGCATCAAACCAACTCCAAATTCAATGAAACTTGACCAAGCCTATTTTATCATCATATCAAACATACCCAAACTGAAATCTAGGTGAAATGACTATTTTTCCCTAGGCCATAGGGTAAATTTTGGCCAACTCTACTTGGAAATTGATCAAATCCTCTTCATACCCACTTGGCACTCTCCTAGTGGATCAAATGAACACTAGGGAGTGTGGTGCACCCAACCCAATGGGTTTGGGTCAGTCCAACCTAGCCCACTGGCCAAATCGACCATGTGCATGAAAATGGCCACATGGCAAACCTTCTCCCACTCAATTGAAGAACATGGGGAGTTCACCATTCCACTCCCTGGAAAAAATCTAGCTGAAGGACACTCCTAACATCCTAACAAACACACTCCTTATGGGCAATTAGATTAAAACGGTAAAGGGAAGCTAGGTTATCCGATTGCCAAAGGGGGAGATCTACTCCCCCTAATTCATTTGAATTTTCACTCTCCCCCTGTCGATTGAAGCATAGGAACTCAGAGTAAGCTTTAGAGAGTCTTCCCAAGCCTTTTAGAGAGGGTTTGAAAATCTCCATTCTCAATTTTCATCACTTGAAAATAGGGGAGCCCCACCGAAATCCCAATTTGTTCTACACTTAACCTCAGCCTAATTCCCTTTGCAAGCACTCTTAGGGAGCTTAATTGAGCTTTCCAAAAGCTTCATACAAGATCTTGAAGCAAGGGAGGAGTGCCCTAGATTAAAGCTGAGCACAAGTGCAAGTGGATTTGGTCCATAGAAGCCTCCACTCAATTTCAAGAGCTCAAATTTCCAGCAAAGCTTTGTCTCAACCAGACGAAGCTTCTCTAAGGGATTCGAGTGTCGGTGATCACCTCCGGTGAGGTTAGCCATTTTTGAAGCTTAAAGTCAAAATTATCATGATAATCAATCACTCAATCATGCATCTTAGAGCACATCTAATGGACAAAATCCTATTCCATGATAATTTCTTTCACAAAGATCAAAAATTTCAAGCTTAATGGACAAAATCCTATTCCATTTGATGTGCTCTAAGATGCATGATGAAGGTGTGGGCCAAATTCTAACCCAAACCGAGCTAAATCGAGCTCGAATCTTGGCCTGGAAGTTGGACGGCTCCCCTTTCCCGTAGGGAATTACAGGGATGAATCTCTGGCCATCTAAGATCAATCGAGCTTAATCTAGCTTTGCGCATTTTGGATAGACGATCGAGATTAGAACACGTAGCCTCCTACATTTCTCCCCTCTGATCCATGACTTTAACCTTAGTCATCTGATCTTGATTGGATAGCTAAGGAGAAAGCACGTAGCATCGCTGCCACGTGGCACTACGATGTGACGGGTTATGTACCCAATCCCATCATGCCACGTGTAAAGCGCATGCCGCATCAGCGGCACACGTGCCGCAGACAAGATTAATAATATAATTAGGGAATTTAATTTTCTAATTAATCACCCAAACCTCCTAAATTCATATCTCAACATAGAAAAATCAAAAAAAATATGAAATAAATTATATATGAAAGAAAATTGAAAATAGAATATTCTAAAATTAATTTCAATGGATTTTGAATAGTATTTTCTCTAAATTTAGGTTTTATTAGGAATGTTATTTTGCTAATTACCATTTAATCACTCCTCTGATTAATCCCAAACTTTGTGTGCTTAATTAGTGGGATGACTCCGACGTCCCCTAATTTTCTTGGGATTTTTTGGGGGCTTAATTAAGAGAATTGCTAGTTCATTCCTTAATCATTCCCTTTATGCAATTAAGCTTAACTAAGGATATAATTAGTGATTTAACCCTCTGAATGAGTCAATTAAGTTTTGATTAAGTGAGTATGAGGTAGGGAATAAATTTGTGATATTTTCATTGAGGTATTCCTTAAACCCCTTTCATTCTTTAATCCAACTTTAATTAAGGGTTAATTCACTAATTATCCCCTTAATTAATTTCATAAAATTCTAAAACTTTCGAGAACTTAATTAATCCATCTTGGGTAGATACTCAAGTGTTCAAGAGCCAAAGTACAAATAAGAAAATCAAAATAAAACTCACATGTGTGAGGAATGTTTTGAAATTACTTAAGTTAAACCCCTTTGTTTAATTAATCATTAATCATGAGCCAAATTGCATTAGGCCCTTTTATTCCTAGGTGCATTGCTAATTTAAATTTCTTGTGTGATTTATGTCATCTCATTGGCTCATAATTATTTGATTAACTATGCTAAGGTGGTGTAGGTAAGGGGTAATTAACATGCTTAATTCATACCTTAACCTAAGCAACATACAAAATTGAACTAATCATCTAAAAATTAAACAAAAAATATAAAAAAACATGTTAGAATGGATTAGAAGCAGCAAACTCAATTCACATCTTTCAAATCAAATTAAACTTGAAACAAAACCAAACTTTCTTTAAAAAAACAATTTGATTGCTTTAAGTTTTCTTATTTCATAAGATTAACTTTAGGAATTAATTAGGGTGAATGTATTTACATGCTTTCATTACTTTAGTTCTTTCCTAACATGCTAAATGTGTGTGTCATATGATTTCATACATTCATACTTTTCAAAAATCAAATTCAAAATGAAAATGTTTCCTTTATGTAAAATTGCATGTTTTGCCTAAAGTGAAAATATAGTGGCTATTATCACAATTAAATTCCAAATTATTTTCAAAATATATGAATCAATTACTAAAACTAAAAGTTTTCTACTTATACTTTACTTATAAGCTTGCATGTGAGTAAAATATAAGGATATGCTTAGTGTAGTTTTCCTTCACCTCTCTTTTGGTATAGTATTAAATAGGATTTGGCAAAGTGTATGGTTCATTTGAAAAGAACACAATACTTGCCTAATTCCATATCCTATTCATTCTTATGCTATGACTTAAGAAGGACATGTACACTTACACATATAAATTGCATAAACAAACCAAAATAAAATAAATATCAACTTTTGCATCTTTTTTTTCCATTCATTTCTTTTGTACACAAGCTTGTATTTAAGGAAAGTGGTATATTAGTCTGGATAACCCTGGGATTGCGAGACTTTAAGTAGTCCCAAGTAGGTCTTGTACCTTACACCCCTGGTGCTAACAATGGCAACGTACATACATATGCCTTTCATACATTCATGTGTGCATATGAAAATTGGATAAGAAAACCATTTTCTACTTAGTGAAAATCATGCATCATAAACATTTAAATTTTCTTAAGTAACTTACTTAGCATGCAACATAAAGTGTGCTAAACATTCCCATTTCATGTGTATAGATATGCTTAGGATTCATTCATATGCATGTTATACATGTTGGGAAAGAAGTGAAGTGATGTGTGTGTTGTGATCTTAATTCACTTTATTTATCTTAAAAAGCCTTTTTTTTGAATAAGTTTGTTTAGAGTTCATCTAAACTTAGGATTAATTAAAACACATAATAAAACATTCACTAAACAAAACTAAAACATGAATCCACTTTAGAAATTACTCAAGGTGGAAGAAAAGAGAAGTTCTCTTCTTTCTCCCCTCTCTTTAAAACTTAGTAATTAATTGCAGGATTCATTCAAACCAAATAAAAATATAAAATAAAATCAATCCAAATCAGTAAAATAAGTTAAATAAAACCATCCTCTAAGTTGAATACTTCCACATTTACCAAAATACAAACCAAAAAGCCATAGTTAAGCATACCACACAAACCTTCTAAAGCACACACATTTAGACAAAGTCACTACTTCTAGCTTTAGGTTAAGGTGGTGCATGGTTTGATGTTTACTTTTATTTTATGATATATATTTTAGTCTGGATGTTAGAGTGAATATGCATAGAATGAATGATAGGATGATTTATTCAAATTATTATTTTCTATAAGGGACTATGCTTAAGGGGCGTTGTAATAAATATAAATATAAATACTTTTGTTGTGGAGGTGCTTATACCCCTAAGCATAATCTAATAGGCCAGGTGGACTTTGTCACCCATGTGTGGGGTGATAAGTCTAATATAAATGCTTGGGATTTGTGTGATTTGTTTAGCTAATCTCTATTTTGCATGTGTTAACTAGATTTACTTTTTCTTTCCATGTAATTTTTGCAATTAGAATTTTGGAATGATTGTTATAGGGATTAGGATGAGCATCGGTCATAAGATTACATCTTATGTACCATGTTAAGCCTTTGGAGCAACCACCTTCCAACCATTCAAAATAAAGAACCAAAGAAGAAAGAAGAAAAGAAGAAGAAAGAAGAAAAGGAGAATGAACAAATGAAGCTTGAAGACCCCCATAACAATGAATTCTTTAATTATACTTTGTTCATTTATAATCTAGTTTGTATAAGGGTAGAGCTCGACTACCCAATTTGTTTTCGAGTTTGTGTGATGGTGTTCGACCATAAATGGTGTCTTATTCTTTTGTGTTAGCTTTATGAATTGATTGATGATTTGTTTAGTTTGTGCATTAAGATGGGATCCTTATCCTAGTTTCTTTCTTGCTCGATGTATGGCCTAGATGTGGATTAGGATCTTAGGAAAAAATAAATTTTCTACCAAATTAATCAATTCAAAATTAAAATAAAAAATTCATAACCTCATCTAAAGCTTAGGCTAAAAATCAAGATAAAAGAATTAGCAACCCCTTCTGGATGAGTATTTCTTTTACAACATCATGCACAAATGCATATTATTTTCACTCTTGATTGGAGGGCTTCCACCTTTGCCAAAGAAACTTGGCTTGCCTTTAAGAGCCATGGTGGAAACACACCTCTTCCCTTCTCGCTGATTTTGGTCAACAATCTTACTTCTCATGCATTAGGCATATGAATTCTATGAGCCTAAGTCAAATGATTGTCTAAAAATGAAAATAACATGTAATATGATTTGCATTAGATTTAGGTCATTTGAAGCATGCCCTTACATGATCTAGTCTCTTTAAGGAGTGAGTTTAAGGACTTAGTCTCTTTTTAAATAGATAACAGCCTAGCTATATTGCATAAAGTGTATGACTTGCCTACATGAATTTAAAATCGGGGAGTTAGGGCCACCCCAAGTTAAGTCCAGGTTGGGTGGTTTATCCTCTCTTGTGGAGGCAAACCAAATACCCTTTATCACCATAGATTTAGGTCATGCTTTCAGCCTTCGCCAAAGCTCCTTAAATTCAGGTTCTGAGGTTGTTTCTCCTTCCATGGGCCATAAGCATAAATCCTCACCTCTTAAGCATTTTCATGATCTTGTGTTATGAAACCATAAGTCCTAAACTTCTAATAAAAAGTCAACTCAAATGAATAATTCAATTTCAAAAATATAAATCCCAAGCATATGATAGTTTGAGATGCTCGCTAAGTTTTCTAGCATCGTGAACATCTCTTACTTATCTTCTCATGGCTTCGATAATAACTCCCTCTCTTTCATCAATCCCATTTGATCTTTAGAAAGAAATAAATCGATTGATAGTCCTACTTATTGAAATCTTTAGAGACAATGATCATTTACCTTAATCGAGAGTATTCCTGAGGGATCTCATTTCATAGGATGTAATTAACTATGGGGGCTTGCCCCTATAGGGAACTTAATGAACCCGATTTAAAATAAACCCTACTCTACTTTTCCATATAAAATAGGGGAAGAATCTTTGGTACACATGCAGTCTTATTATCCTTAGGAGTCCTTGTTGAGATGATTAGGTCCATTGTAGGGTGGTGACATCTATTTTTAGAGATAGTACACCTCTCCTCAATGTCATACCCGATCACCCTCAATAAGAACATCTACGAATCTATGTGGTGTCAAAAATGCATAAAAAGAAAAGAAGTATATTTTGATCTTCATTTTATTCTGCATAGAGTGAAGATGGAAGTATATTTCTATTCTTTACAAATTCTCATTATAAAAAATTTCACCATAGTAATTAATGGCTTAATCACTTCATTAATTAATTCCATTAATCAAACTTAAAACCAAATCATTCTCAACTTAATCATATAATTCTTGGGTAGATTCTTAGGTGTTCAATAACCTAAGAGGTTTTCAAAAAAAATTATAACCAAACTACATGTGTAGGAGGGTTATAAAAGTACTTAATTAAATCTTTGAGCCTAATTAATCAATAATTGTGAGCCAATTGCATTAGGCCCTTTAATTTCTTAGGTGCATTTGCCAATTTAAATTCTATATGGTTGCATATCATATGTTGGCTCATAATTACTTGGTTAATTATGTTAAAGTGGTATAGGTAAGGGGTAATTAATAGATTTAATTCATACCTTAACCTAAACAAAATATAAAATCAACTTAATTACTCTAAAATTAAACTAAATTGATTCAAACATGGGGGAAATGGGTTTAGGACCAGCGAACTCTTTCTCGCATTTCCTAAGTCAAATCAAATTCAAAAATAAAAATCTCCTTAAAGAATTTTGATTCATTTTAAATGATCTTATTTCATAGGATTGTCCTTAGGAAGTAATTAGGGCGAATGAAGTCATGTGCTAACAACCATTAATTTCTTTCCAAGCATGTTAAATATTATTTGCCATATGAAAGCATGCATTCATTTCTTTTGAAAAATCAATTAAATAAAATGTTTCCTTTTATGTCAAATTGCATGTTTTGACTAAAGTTAAGAATATGAATGGCTATTATCACTATTAAATCAAAAAAATTATTTTCAAAACCTATAAATCAAAGATTATGAATGAAGTGATGCTACTTATGAGTACTTATAAGCTTGCATATGATTATAACATACGATGTGTGTTATGTTATTTTCTTTTCTTCTCTTAACATAGGTTTGAATAGGATTTACAAAGTGTATAGTTAATTTGAAAAGAACACAAGACTTACTTAAATATAATCCTATGCATTTTTATGTTATGACTTAAGAAGGATTTTCACATTTACACATATAAATTATACAACTAAATCAAACATAATCTTTTGCATGATTCTTCATTCATTAGTTTCTTTTTTGTACATTTACATGTATGTAAGAAAATTGGTATATTAGTCTGGCCATCTCGGGGCTGCGAGGCTTTAAGTAGCCCTAAGTTAGTCTGGACATCTTGGGGCTGCGAGGCTTTAAGTAACCCTAAGTATGTCTTGTACCTTACACCCCTGGTGTAGAAAATAATAGCGTCGTACTCACTTATGTCTTTTATACATATAGATGTGCATTTAGCTACTGGATAAAAGAGTCCCTTTTTTCCTACATAATAAAGACATGCATTCATGGAATATTCAAATTTTTAAATAACATCTCTTTGCACTCATATTCAAGTTGTGCTAATATTTGGTGGAAAGAAATGAATGGGTGTGTGTTATGTGATAATAATTCACCGTAATTAATCCTAAGAGGTCTTTCTTATTGAATAGGACTATTTAGAGTAAATATAAATGTAGGATTAATAAAAATACATAATAAAATATTCACAAAAGAAAATGCATTAATGAATCTACCTTAGAAATACTTTAAGGTAGCGATGAAAGAGAGTTCTTCTCTCTTTTCTTCTCTTCACAACATTTAATTTCTAAGTGTAGGTTCATTGAAACCAAATCAAATCACCAACTAAAATTAACAAATCAACAAAATCACTTGAACCAAAACCACCCTCTAAATTGAATCTTTCACACTTAGAAAATCCCAACCTTAAAGCCTAGCTAAGACATGTCATGCAAGCCTTAAATTGCACACATATTAAGCTAAGTCACCATTTTTAGCTCTATGTTAGGGCGATGCATGGTTTGATGCTTGATTTTATTTTGTGATGTAATATTTTTAGATTGGATGTTAGGGTGCATATGTGTAGACTAGATGATAGAGAAATCTTAGCCTAATCATGTCTTCTGTAGGGGATTGTGCTTAAGGAGCTATAATAAAAATATAAATATTTTTGTTATGTAGAATGCTTATATCCCTAAGCATAATCCAAACTAGGATAGGTGAACTTGGTAACCCACATGTGGGGTGCTAAGTCCAACTTATTCATATAACTGCTTAGGTTATGTGGTATGTTTATCTAATCTCTATTTTGTAAGTTTAATTACATTTAACTTTCCCATTTTGATGTAAATTTTATAATTAAGATTTGGAATGAATGTATGGGGAAGTAGGATGAACTTTGGTCATAAGACCAAGTCTTATGCACCATGTGATATCCTTAAAGCAAACCACATCCCAAGTCAAACTAAAAGAAAGAAAGAAATGAAGAAAGGAAGAAATGAAGAAATGAAGAAATGAAGAATGAAGACCCCCATAACATAAATTCCTTCTAAATTGTAATTATTCATTTATAATTTGGGTTGTATAAGGGTAGAGCTCGGCTACCCATTTTCTTTTTTCGGTTTGTGCGATGGATCCCGACTACATTAACCTCTTATTCTTTTGCACCAACTTTATAAATTGATTGATATTTTGTTTATGATTGCGCAATTAGTATGACATGATTTTCCTAATTTCTTCATTATTTGATGAATGTTCTGGATGCGATTGGGCTCTTAGGAAAAATTAAATTTTCTATCCAATTAAACAACTCAAAATTAAATTAAATAACTGATAACCTCACATAAAGGCTAGTACATAAATCAAGATAATAAAAGATTTAGCAACCCCTTAGCTGAATGTTGTATATCTCACATCATGCATAAATCATATTGCTTCACTCTTGCTAATGGAGGGCTTCCACCTTTACTAGAGAAAATTCCTTGACCTTTGAGGGCCATGGTGGAAACACGTCCTTCTTTCTAATTTTGGCCCATAATCGATCTTCTCATGCATTAGGCATATAAAATCCTATAGCCTGTGTCAAATAACAATGTCCAAAAATCAAAATAAAACTTAAAAAAATTTGCATTAGATTAGGTCATTATTTATGCCCTTCATGATCTAGTCTCTTAGTGAGTGTGCTTAAGGACTTAGTATCCTTTCTAAATAAATAGCAGTTTAGCCATCTTGCAAAACATAAGACTTGCTTACATGTATTTAAAATCGTAGGAGGAGTTAGTTGGCGGCCACCCCCTGGTGGTTATAAGTCTAATAGTCGGGTCATTTATTTTCTTATGTGGAGGTAAACCATATACCCACTTTTCACCATAGATTTAGGTCATGCTTTGGTCCTTGCTAAATCTCCCTAGATTTAGATCAAGTTGTTGTTTCTCTTTGCAGGCTACAAGCAAAAATCCTCACCTCTTAGGCATTTTTACAATCTTGTATTGAGAAATTATAAGCCCTATATTTTTAATAAAAATTCAACTCAAACATATAATTAACCTCAATTTCAAAAAATATAAAGTCCAACCATAGGATAGTTTGGGATGCTCACTAGGCTTCCTAGTATCATGAGCATCCCCTACTCATCTCCCTTTGATTTCGATAATAACTCTTCCCTTTTGCTCAAATCCCACTTAATTTTCTAAAAATAACCAATTTATTGATAATAATATCTTCAAAATCTTTGGAGATAATGATCATTTATCTTAATCGAGAGTAATCCTAAGAAATTTATTCTTTAGGATGTAATTAACTATGGGAGCTTGCCTCCATAGGGAACTTAACTAACCCAATTTAAAATAAACCCTACTTTACTTTTTCATGTAAAGTAGGGGAAAGATCTCTGGTACATTCGAAGACCCATTGTCCTTAGGAGTCCTTATTAGGTGATTAGGTTCATTGTAGAATGGTGACTTCTATCTCTCAAGATAATACATCATTCCTCAATGTCATACCTGATCAGCCTAATAAGTACATCTGCAGGTTTATGTGGTGTCTCACCTCACCAAAAAAATATCACGATAAAAGGTTTACAAGTTGTCAAAGACAACTTGAAGAAGGTGACAACCTAGCAGTAGTAGCTCACCTTACTTGCCCGAGATAATACAATAGTGCAACCACCATCTGAGTCAAGCCCTTCATCCACCATTGTAGCTACTTCTTTCTCTACTAGCTCCTCTTCTATCGACGGGAGCATTGCATCAGTGGACAAGGGCATTAAATCCCTTAATCTGCTTACATTGCTGGATTTGTATCATGTACCTCCACCCAAAAAGAAATCAATGAAGAAAGTAGATTTTACTTACATCTTGTCCACTTCTGATACACTTGATTTTATTCCTATTGAAAATTCTCCAAGTCTAGAAAATAATAATAGCTCTGGTCATTTCGATCCGCTCTCTTCTGATTCAGAATTGAGCTTTTTTTAAAATCAATCGGGTTCACCTCTTGAGATAGACTTAGAGTCAACTGATTCTGAGGATCTCATAGGACAAGTTGTAAGTATACCTGATGAGAAGATAGATCTTTCCACAAGTTCATTATTCTATAAAGTCACTAAAGTTAACCTGCGCAGCGGCAAAGTTCTACTTCCTAAGGTAGCACCTCAAGGGCAAACAAGTCATTGGTTATAGTGAGCAGATAGCCCCTTTACAAGATGCTCCCCCTATGGATATACTTTTGGAGGACCAAGTCAGAGTTGATTACAATGTCTTGGCTCATCTTAGAAAGTTTCCATCTAAGTTAAGCATATATGACACCCTCATCTTATCCAAAGAGATGAGGGAATCTATAATTAAGGCTCTTCTTGATCTAGAAATATGCTTAGCTTAGCTGACCTCTACTAAAGAGGAGGCACACTAGTCGAAGGACATCATAGGGGTTAAATTTAATGATGAATACTTACTTCTAGGGATGACAGAGCACATCTGCTCTATTTACATTACAATGGATGCTGGAAGATAGAGGTTATCAAGAGTTCCGGTTGACCAGGGTGCATCAGTCAATATTATGAGTCTAAGAACTCTTGCCTACTTGAGGATCAATATCTCTAAACTCCAAAAGGAAAGGATGATGTTGAGAGGATTCAATGAACAAGGCAAGAGAGCCTTAGGCTCCATAGTATTGCCAATGGAGATAGATGATTGGAAGACTGAAGCCAAGTTTCATATCATAGACTTGGATACATCTTTCAATGTTTTGCTTGGGAGACCATGGATATATGAAAACAACACAATTCCATCCTCTCTACATCAGTGCATGAAGTTCATGAGATGTGGGATTGAGTATTGTGTCAAAGGAGATCTCAAACTATTCACAGTTCATGAGGTCAAGATATATGAGGATGAGGTCTATTTTCTCCCCAAAATCAACAAGTCATTATCGTGAACTTAGTCAAGTTCCCCATGAGGGATAAAAAGAAAGAAAAGATAAAAGAAATAGAAGTAGAAAAGAAAAAGAAAAAGAAAAGGTAAATAAAATGGAGTGAAACATGGACTTAGGGGAAGATATAGAACCTCGCATTAGATTCCATCAACAATTCGTTACTCCATTCGAACCTATAGGTAGGATGACCCAACCTCAACAAGGTAGAAGAAGAGGATAGTTTAGAGGCAGTCCCCGAGGTGGAAAGCCTCCCTATTAGCCACCTAATAGGAGGTATGTCCCAGCCACCAGGAGTACACCTACTATCCATGAAGACTTAAAATATTGTTCATAGGATGATACTTATGTGGTTAGCACACTAGCCAGCCCTTCTCACTAGCAGATCCTTTTTAAGGTGACACTTAAGTAGGATAGTGATGAAGACCAGGCTCTAAAGCAAAGCATAAATATATCCAAGTCTGTATATGAAATAGTCAGAAATTAGAGAACCTTAGCTCTAACCCCACTTTTCTCATAAAAAGTTAAGGGTTTGGTAATTAAGGAAGCCACTAAATCATTATCAGATGTAAAAACCTAGAGGTTCTTCCAAGGAGTGTCATCCTCAAGTCAAGAAGTTGATGTAGAACTTGAGGATGATTCATATAAATATTTAATAGAATTACTTTTTGATTAGTACTCGCCATGTGTTGTAAAAACTTAGTGAAGAAATGGTTAATCCCACATACTTAGTCAAAGCACAGGTCAGACTATTTTGAAAGAATATGGAAGAATGAATGCAAAATCTCTCAATCAAGACCCAGGACTAGGGTTCTGGATGATGATGATCCAATCATGATGAAGGTTCTTTTCAAATCACTAATGATAATTCTGATAATTTTAAAGTTAAAGCTTTGAAGAGATCAAGTCAACCATCGATGACCTCAAAGAAATCAACTTGGGAACTGAAGACAATCCAAGTCTAACATACATTAGTTCTTTGTTGAATGATACGAAACTAATGACTTAGTTAGGCTATTGATTGAGTTTAAGGACTGCTTCGCATGGAGTTATGAAGAGATGCCTAGTTTATCTTCTAACATAGCAGCCCATAAACTAGCAATAGAGTATGGTGCTAACCCTATCAAGCAAGCTCCTAGATGCATGCGATTAGACATTGAGCAGTAGGTCATTTTTGAAGTCAAGAAATTGATTGATGCTGACTTTATCAGGAAAGAAAAATATCCCACTTTGTTGGCCAGTGTCATCCCAATTAAGGAAAAGAATGGCCAAATGCACATATGTGTCAATTTTAAGGATTTTAATAAGCATGTCCAAAAGATGAATTTTTACTATTAATACCAGAATTAATGGTAGACATTGGCTCATCTCATGTAGTCTTCTCTTTCATTGATGACTCATATGGATATAACCAAATAAAGATGACCCCTGAGGATGAAAGAAATAGTATTTTTTGAACCCATATTTGAACCTTTTGTTATAGGGTCATGCCTTTCAGCCATAAAAATGATGGTGCTACCTACCAGCAGGCTATGACTTGAATTTTTGATGAACTCATTCATCATCTAGTTGAATGTCATGTCGATAATATTGTAGTCAAAAGTAAAGAAAAGGAAGACCATCTCAAGAATGCATTCGGAGTAGCTTCAAAAAAATTTCTTGGGTTTGTTGTTTGACACTGATGAATTGAAATCAATCCAGAGAAGATTAAGGTGATATTAGAAATGCCACCCCCTAAAAAGCTAACTTAACTCAGATCATTCTAAGGGCGGTTGGCATATCTAAGATGCTTCATATCTAACCTATCAGGAAGATGTTAGCCACTCTTAGCACTTGTAAAAAAGTATGCCAAGTTCAAGTGGGAAGATGTGTTAGCATGCCTATGAAGACATCAAGCACTACTTGATGACACAACTAGTCCTAATAGCCCCTATCCCAGGAAAGCCATTAATCCTCTATACTACTGCAAAAGATGACTCCCTTAGTGCTTTGTTGGCCCAAGCCAATGATGAACGAAAAGAGAATGCACTATATTATCTCAGCCATCATCTAGTCCCTGCTGAGGTAAATTACCTACTTATTGAAAGCAATGTCTGGCTTTAATCTTCACATCCCAAAAACTACGGCATTACATGCTTTCTCATAAGGTGAACTTGATCTATAGGATCAACCCACTGTAATATCTCAAGACATGGCCGATGCTATCTAGATGGTTGGCTCGATGGTCCATGATTTTGTCATAGTTTGGTATTACATTCGTACCCCTCATGACATGGCCGATGCTATCCAGACTTCTTAGCATCACTCTCACTTCCTGTTGATTCCTCGCCTAGTGATGACCACGCCGATGAACAAATCATGAACTTAGGGGACACTAGCAACTACCGATGGGAGATGTATTTTGATGGCATGGCTCTCTTTTAAAAAGGAGAAAACCACAATCTACTATCTTAGGAAAGGCAGGGGAAAGAATAGTTCTCCTAACTCTGGACCGCAATGTGATGAGATTCTCATATCATTTGTCCAATCCATGCACCAACAATGAAGACAAATATGAGGCTCTGATTGCCTAGAGTTAGCCATTATGTTATGCATCTAGGATATCAACATCTTTAAGGATTCTCATTTAGTAATCAACCAAATCGTTAAATCTTATAAAGTTCTAAAGCCTAAGCTCCATCACTACCATAAGTACAGTATAGCATTTGTTGGCTCAAATCCTAGAGGTGACCATTTACAAGATTTTTTGAGGAGAAAATGCTGTAGCGGATGCTTTAGCCAAGCTTACCATGGAGTTAGCATATCTGGAATATGAGTCCATACCAGTAAGGGTGTAAAATAGACAAGTCTTATCCCTTGTTGATGTTGAACTCATCAAGAGACTCTCTCTTGAAGGGGAGGTTATCGTTGCCAAAAAGCACAATGAGTTACATTGGAGGCAACCATTCATGGATTATCTAAATATAGGTAAACTACCTCAAGAGAAGTCACTAGCACATCGGGTGAAACAAAGAGCCCTTTCTTATGCTCTCGTGGATGGCACCTTGTACTGGTGGTCCTTCGATCATATGTGGTTACGTTGTTTGATCAAACATGAGGCCCATAAGATTATGACTGATGTACACTCAGGTTTATGCTAAGCACATCAATCTAGTCTGAAGATGAAAGCTAAGATCAAGAAACTAGGATACTACTGGTCTTTGAAGATCATAGACTGCATGGATCTAGCTAAATGATGCCACCAATGTCAAGTGCATGGTGTGGTCCTACACCAGCCACCCAACATTCTACACCCTACATTGACCTCATGACCATTCAAGTGTTGGGGTACCGACATAGTGGGTCCGATTGATCCTCCTTCTTCTAAGGGTCACCGATTTATTCAAGCTGCCACCGACTACTTTTCCAACTGGGCAGAGGCAATCCCACTCAAAGAAGTCACAGCTCAGCATGTGCTCTAGTTTTTCAGGAGCCATACCGTATATAGGTTCAGGGTGGCTCGATGAATTATATCTGATAATGGTACTACATTTAGGAGCACCAAGATCAACAACTTTTCTCAAAGACATAACATAAATTGGAGATATTCTACCATCTATTACCCGAGGGTGAACAACTTAGGAAGGATAGTTGTGGGTAGCAATATCACAATAATGTAGAACATTAAGTTGTAGTTAGAAGAGCTCAAAGATTTGGAGGAGAGACGCCTGCGGGCATGCTAGAACCTCGAGTTGTACAAAGACAAATTGATTCAAGCTCTTAACAAGTTAGTTCATCCTAGAGTTTCTCAAGTAGGAGAGCTTATTTTAGTTCTAAGGAGACCAATTATTGCCTGTCAAGATGGGAGGCAAGTTTGAACCCACTTGGAAATACCCTTTTGTCATAGAGAAAGCCTACCAAGGGGGATCTTATCAGCTCATAAATTATAAGGAGGAGGGCCCAATGCTTCCAATCAACGGGCTCTACCTAAATAAATATTACCTATAAATCTTATTTAAAAATAATTATCTATGAAACTTCTTTTCATCTCAAATTCTATCTCTTCCATGTTGAGAAACATCTTTACTTACGAATTCGCCATGATGTATTTAGGGTAGGTGTAAGGAACCCAAGCGACATCCTATTTTGTGTCATCACAACACAAATACAAACTACATACAACCACATATAAAACTATGATGTTTATTTTTTGATTATGTTGTGTGTGTATATGTGCACACCACACAGATCTGTGGATGTACTTATTGAGGTGATTGGGTATGATAATAAGGAATAGTGTACTATCTCAAGAGATAGAAGTCACTACTCTACAATGGACCTAATCACCTAATAAGAACTCCTAAGGCATGATGGGTCTTTGAATATACTAGAGATTTTTTTCCTATTTACATGGAAAAAAAAAGCAGGGTTTATTTAAGCCGAGTTCATTAAGTTCCCTATGGAGGCAAGCCTCCATAGTTAAGTGCATCTTAAGAAAAGTGAATCCCTTAAGAATACTATCGATTAAAGTAAGTAATTATTATCTCCAAAGAATTCAAAGTTAGGACTATCAGTAAATTGGTTATATTTTAGAAAATCAAGTGGGACGGATCAAAAGGGAAAAGTTAATATCAAAATCAAAAAAAAATGAGAGGTGAGTGCTCATGATATAGGGAAACAATAACCTCATCCTAAATTTGGATTATAACTTGAAATTGAGGTATGGCAAAAGGGCTTATACTATCCTTTGGATTATAACCGAGTGGGCAATTTATTTTAAACAACAATGTAAACATAAGGCAGATGGTTATTTATAAAAAAAACTAGGTACTTAAACTACTCAGAGGGGTATGAATAATGACTTAATACACATTTTAATTGGGACTCTTTATTTTGACATAGGCTATATGATTTTATATGTCTAAATGCATGAGAAGTTAATTATGGGTCAAATCTAAAGAGAAAGAGGTGCTCTTCCATCTTAGACTTTAAAAGGTTAAGCCTATTATATCTGGAAAAGATAGAAGCCCTCTCTTAACAAGAGTGAAACAAGACGGTTGTGTATGATATTTCAACATACAATATCTAGCTAAAGGGTTGCTAAATTTTTTTTATTATCTTGATTTAATACCTAGGCTTTTATGTGAGATTATGGGCTATTTTAAAAGTTTAGTATGAGTTATTAATGGGATAGAAAATTTATTTTTATACTAGGAACTTAATCACACCCAGGCCAAATAATAATCACCAATCGTAAATAAACTATGAATAGGCTTACTTTTTTCTGATGCGCAAGCTAAACAAAATATCAAACAATTTTATAAATCAAAAGAATAAAAGGCTAGTGTGATCGAGTACCATAGTACAACCCAAAAAGAAATGTGGGGAGCCGAGCTCTACCCTTATACATCTCAGTATAATGAAAGTATAATTACAATTACCAATGATGAATGTTATGGATTTCATTTATTCTTTCTTCTTTTCATCTTGATTGATGTGGTATCACATGTCTTGGTCTTATAAGCAATGCTCATCTTAACATTTATAATATACAAAATTATATTAAAAATAAAGAAAGTAAATGTAGCTACACCTACAAAATAAAGTTAGCTAAACACCCCATACAACCTAAGCAGTTATATGAATAATTTGGACTTAGCACCCCACACATGGGTAATCAAGCCCACCTATCCTAACTTGGGCTATACTTAGGGGCATAAGGAACATGCACAGCAAAAGCATTTATATTTTTATTATAATGGCTCCATAAGCACATCCCCCTGTAGAAAGCATTTATTAGGCTAATATCGGCCTAACATCTAGACTACGCATATACACCCTAACATTCAATCTAAAATAATACATCAAACCATACACCGCTCTAACATAAAGCTAGAAATGGTGACTTAGTCTAATGTGTGTGAATTAAATCTTGTGTGGTATGTTTTAACTAGGCTTTAGAGTTATAATTTCCTAAGTGTGAGGGATTTAATTTATAAAGGGGCTGATTTCTCTTTAAGTTATTTAATTGATTTGAAGATTTTCACTTAGTATTTTTCTTTGTTTCATATGGCCTACACAAAACAATTAAGTGTTATAAAAAGAAGAAAGAGATGAGGCCCCTCTTTCATCCCTACCTTAAGTCAGTTCTAAAGTAAATTAACCAATTTCTTTTAGTGAATGGCTTATTACATGTTTTGGTTAACCTTAAGTTTAGGTCCACCCTAAATAATCTTATTCAATAAGAAAGGCGTGTTAAGATTAATTAGAATGAATTACTATCATACAACACATATTCATTCATTTCTTTTCATCATTTACATCGTGCGTATGAGTAAATCCTAAGCATACCTTTACATACAATGTATGTTTAGCAAACTTAAATGATGAATGCAAAGAAATCCATTTGGAATTCAGATATTTCATTTGATTCAATTATGAATGCATGTCATTTTAATATAAATGAGAGATTTTCATCGATTAGTTAGATACACATTCACATGTATAAAAGTTCTAAGTGAGTACATCGCCATTATTTTCAGTACTAGGGGCGTAAGGTACAAGACCTACTTAGGGCTACTTAAAGCCTCACAGCCCTAGGATGTCCATACTAATATACCACTTCTCTTAAATACATGTAGATGTATAAGCAACTATAAGGATAGGAAAACTCATACAAAATTTGTGTTTGATTTATTTGATTTATAATTTTTATTCATTAGCCACATCATACATACATATGTATAAGAGTTTTAAGTAAGTACGACATCATTATTTTATGCACCAGGGGCGTAAGGTATAAGACCTACTTAGGGCTACTTAAAACCTAGCAATCCCGGGGTGTCTAGACTAATATACCACTTTTCTCAGGTACACATGAATGTATAAAAAGAACCACAAGAATAAAAAGTCATGCAAGCAGTCATACTTGATTTGATTGAATGATTTACATATGTGATATGAAATTCTTCCTAAGACTTAACATAGAGATGCATATGAGTACATTTAGGTAAATGTTATGTTCTTTTCAAATGAATTATACACTCATAAATCATATATGAATCCATGTAAGATAAGGAAAGAAAACCTCAAATTGCATATCTTGTATTATCATCACATGCAAACTTATAGATACTTGTAATTAACATCACTTCATATTATTATAATTGATTTATTGGCTTTTGAAAGTAGCTTTTGATTTAATACTGATAATAGCCACACCTATTTTAATTTAAGTCAACACATGCAATTTGATATAAAAGAAAATCATTTCATTTAGTTTTAAAAGATATGAATGCATTATTTCACATGGCAATCAATATTTAGCATGATTGGAAAGAAATAACGGAATATAAGCACATGATCTCATTCAACCCAATTAATTCTTAAGAACAATCACATTAAATAAGGCTATTTAAAATGAACCAAAATTCTTTAAAGATATTTTTAACTTTGAGTTTGATTTGAATTAGAAAATATGAAAGAGGTTTGCTAATCCTAATCCAATTCCCCATGTGTGAAATAATTTGGTTTAATGAAGAATATTTAGGTTGATTTTATATTTTAATTAGGTTAAGGTATGAATTAAGTGAATTAATTAACTCTTACCTATACCACCTTAAGTTAATTAACTAATTAACAATAAGCCAATATGACATGCAACCATATGAAAAGTAAATTTGCAATGCTTCTAAGAAATTAAAGGGGTCAAATGCAATTGGCTTATGATTAATAGTAATTAGGCTTAATGGATCTCACTTAAACTATTTTTATGGTTTTCTCACACATATGAGATAACCATAATTTGATTATCTCTCACCTTGGGTTATGGAACACCCAAGGAGCTACCCAAGATTAATTAAAGGTTGCTTAGATGTGAGGTGGATTTTAGATTGAGTTAAATCAAGCTTATTAATTAGTTAATTGAATTCTTTGATTATATTTTGATTAGGATGAAGAAATTAATTTAGGGAGAGGGATCAAGGATAAGGCCTCAATCCTTAATCCCTAAGTCATTTCAAACATTCAATTAGGCTCTAATTTTTTATCTTGAAAATTAATTAGTTAATTAAGTAATTAATTATCTTATTAATCATCAATTAAGTTAATTCCAAAAAGTGAAGGAAATCTAAGAAACGAATTAGGAAAAATATCCCAATCAGACTCCCTAAGTTCCCTTACTATTCCATAAAGGTACTTAGGTTTAAATAATTAATTAGATCACTATTTATTCACTAATTATCACTAATTAAATTAAGAGAGTGATTAAGGCTTAATCACTTGATTTTCTTAATTACGTAACCAACAAAATCTCAGAAAAATAGGAGAAGCAGAGGTCATCCCCATTGACATCCACAAAAATTTTAGATTAATTGGATGCTTAATTAAGGGGTAATCAAGATAATTATATTTCTAATTAAACCTTAATTAAGTCAAACTAACTATTAAAATCAATTAATAAAAATTTTTCTAGATTCTACTCTAAAATACCTTTAAAATGAGCCAAAGTTTGTATTTTTTGGATTTTCTACATAGCCTTAAAAATTATATAAAATGGCCTGATTAAAGCCTTAATCCCATCGGGCCACATGGCGGCTTAAGTTGTCACATCCGCATACTAACTCAGCAGGCGGCAAACGTGCTTTCCCATGGGCGGTCTAATCTAAGATCGGATAGCAACAATTCAATTTGTGGGTTAAGGGAGAAAAAAATGGGGATCTGCCATGATCTAATCATAGCCATTCATTCCAATAACATAGAACTGATGGCGTATGATTTTCCTCCTTCACGAGTAGTGAAAGACGAGCACCATCCATCCTTCCTCGTCCGATCTGAGCTCACCCAAGCTCGGATTAGGATCAAATCGATCCCACACCTTTGGAAGGAGGGGGATGCACATCCAACAGTCAAATTTGCATGGGATTTGAATTTACTTTACAAAAGACTAACCCATTTTTGCACACAAGGCTCAATTTGTAAAATTACCTCACCGAAGCTAATGTTCGATGGTGGGTCGTCGGAGGTAGCTTCTCCTAATTGATGAGGCCCTATTGAGAAACTTTGGGTTCAATTTGAGGTAGAGTACTCTGTGGACCAAGCTCTCCTTCTTTGTCATTCGATATGATAGAACTCACTCCTCCCGTGGCTTGGTAGCTTGAGAATTTATTCATTTGTGCTTGACTAGGTATGGCGATGGTGTGGCTAAGAGGAATTGAGATTTGATTGGATGAAGAGAGAGTATTGATCGAAAGGGTGGTGTCCTATTTTAGCTTTTCTCGGGGAACAGAAATGCTGATCGAGGAGGGCTTGGGATCACTTGGGAAGCTCTGTAAGATTTTAAAAATTCCTTAGAAAGTCTCACCAAGCAATTCACTGTGATTTTTGCTCAAATTAAGGGGGTATACTCCTCAATTTCTCATGATGGATGGACGGCATGATTTGCACTGGCTGGCACCATCCGACTGTTGGACTTATCTCCATCATGCTCAAGTTACACGTTATGGATGGGAGGAGTGATGGGAGGCTGCCATGGATCCATTGTGCAAGGGTTGCAAGGGCTTGGATTCAATGGGTGCTCGATTTACATTGGAGGTGAGTCAACTCACCTCCCAAAGGACCTTGGCTAAACTAGGGTGGGTTAGGTGGGTTAGGTGGGCTAGGTGGGTCACGATAAAGTTTTATTGAGTGCTAAGGGGCTGCCATGGGGATGGGAGAGTTGACTTGGCTTGGATCCATTAGTTTTGAAGCTTAAATCCCATGGTTTGATGGCTAATCCCCTTGGGTGGGACCCACTTAGCTTATGGAGAGGTCTTGGGCTGACCTAGGATGAATTTAAGTTGAGTTAGATCAGCCCACAAGGTTCCATAAATTGGATTTGAGTGGTTTGGCTTAAATTGGCCAAATGGGTTCAATTTGGGCTATGTTAGGTTGGGTTGACCAATTGGTAAAATCAAGTCAAACCAAGGCTTGGGTTAGATTTATATGATGATTTGGGATGTTTTGGTCCAATTGGTTTGGATTGGTTTGGCCTAGGTCTGAATTTGACTCATTTGGATTCAAAAGGGTCAAATGGGTCAAGTTGACCAACATGACCAATTTGACCAAAATGGGTGGGTTATGGGTTGAGTCAAGTTCAAATAGTCAATTAAAAATGATTGTAGGCTTTGGTTTAGTTTAATTTGGATTTAATTTGAATTTTAGCCAATTTGACCTATTAGATCAATTTGGGCTAGGTTGGGTCAAGTTGACCAATTGGTCAACTTAGGCTCAATTATGGCTTTGGTCAAGTTCAATAAGTGATTTGGAATGAACTTGAGCTATTTTTTGCAATCAATTTGGATCAAGTCATGATTTGACCTATTTTAGCCTTTTAGGCCAATTTGGGTCAACTTAGGTCAAATGGTCAATTGGGCTTAGTTTGGCTCAATTGATGATTTGGTCATGTTCAATCATTGACTATGAATAGGTTTGATTCAATGGTTTTAATCAGTTTTGCATATGGTGGATTTTGGCTAGTTTGGGTCTCATTTGGATTAAATGTTGACTTTATCAAAGGCTAGGTTTGACTTGGTTTGACTCAATTCAATGCAATTGATCACCCTATGATGATTATTGATCATGATTGAGGTTTAGAGGGGCTTAGTTCAATCCAAATTGGGTTGGATTAGTACTTGGCTCAAAAAGGTCCTTTATGTCACTTTGGATCAAGTGAGCCTAAATGGGTCAATTGGCTTGACCAAGGCTTGATTCAAGTTTAGTTGAACTCTCACATGAGCCTAGGATATAAATATAAATCCAATTCTAATTAGTTTAGAGCCAAATGGGTTTTGGTTCATATGATAATTTCAAGTCAAAAGGGTTAACTTGGGTTTGATTTGGGTTGACTTGGATTTGGTTTGATAATGGTGATTTATGTTTATATTTGGGGCAATGATTGTAGGAATGATTGAATAATGGAGGAATCCATGATTTTTGAATTGATTTGGGTATTCATTTAGCTAAGTTCAAGAATTTGGATAAAAAGGATAAAATCGAGAAATTGATTTGATTTGGGTTTTGTTTTAGCCATTTGAATTTACATTTTATTTATAATTGTGAATATAAATGAAGATATAAATGGGTTAGAAGAAAATCACTTGAGTCTGGAGTAATTTGGAAGCAAATTTGACCAAATCTAAGGATATAGGCCAAAAGGGCTTGACTTGGGAATTGATTTGATTTGATTTATTTTGATTTGATTTGAATGGTTTGAATTTGGATTTCATTCATATTTGTGAATATAAATGAATGAATGATATATTTATAAATAAATCAACTAAATTTGGGTTAGTTTGAAGGAGTTTTGGCTAAGCATATTAAGGTGGTTCATATGACTTAGAAAGAATTTTGGTTTTGGAGCTTAATCATGGGTTTCAATTATTTGAAGTTGGATTTGATTTGGAATTTGGATTGGGATTTGATTTGAGATTGAATTTGATAATTGAGAAAATCAATTGTATTGGGATTGATTTGAATTTGGTTAAGGTTAAGTCCATAAGATCAAAATTAAAGGGCTTTGGAAGGGATTTGGAGTTTGAATTTAATGATGGATTTCAATCATTGGATAATTGGATTTGATTTTTGAATTTGAATTTAAATTTGAGGTTTTATTTGAAAGAAGGAAGCAAGGATTGGGCTTAGGCTATAGGGTAGGCAAGTCCTCCTAAATCTCTAAGGCACAATCTATTCTTATGGCTAACTCTTCTAAGTCTCTAGGGTTAGGTTAAGTGTTCACCTAATCACTAGAAGTGTCTTAAGACTAAGGAACTCTTAGTATCTATAAGAGTCCTAGATCTATGATGAGGAATTTTAGAGCTCACTCTAAAATTGAGGTCAACAAAGGGAGCCCAATAAGTGTGGTGTGACTGACAAGGCACACCACACGTATTGGTGTTGACCGAGATGATCAACAACATCTAAAGGATCACAAACACTAACAAAAATGATCTACTCATAAACCTGAGATGTAGAAGGAATCAAGATCTTAGTACAATGCAACTCCACTCATGCCAAGGGAATAAGGGAGGAAGAAAGGATCCACTAAGGGATCAAGCATGTGATCCTTCCACTGGGAAGGGTTCAAAGTTATCCACTAGGATGGGGATTTGAAAGCAAGATATGATTTTGGTAGAGTACCCACTAAGGAAGCAAGTTTAGGTTATCAACTGGGGAGAAAGGGGTTTTGATGAGATTTCTTTTGAGGGTGCACTAGCTGGGGAATTCAAGTTTGAATTGGATTTGATTGACCTTACCAGGGAGGTCAGGATGATTGATGTCTCACTTGGGAGAAGTTAGTTGATTATTTTTTTAAGTTTAGATTTCGAGATGGACCCTGGAAATTTGTGATGCACCGTATTGAGAAGGGGCCATGTCGGCCTAGGCCTATCTTAGATTTACCAATCCAAAGCGATTGTTCACCAGCCACATGGTAGAACTATCCAACCTAAGGGGCTGCCTTTCGGTGTACCACGGTTGAGCTTAGGGAGAAAGTATAGCAGAATTACATCTCCAATAGTAGGGGACAACTGCTAGGGTGATCTGTTGGATGCAATAAATCGAACCCAACCTAGCGCGACTACTAAATGAATGCCGTTGTGGGACTTATAATAGCTCAGAAGAAGTCATGATGATGTCATTTGATTGAATTGCATTTATTTTAATTTCATTTGTTTTAATTTGATGGATCCCCTCGGTGTGCGATAGATTCACTAAGAAGGGGATAATATCAGCCTAGACCTTTCTTAGATTTACAAATTTAAATGTATAGTCTACCAACTGTGAAGTAGAACTAACCAACCTATGGGGTGTCTTTCAATGTACAATGGTCAAGTTAGGAAGAAAGCGTGGGGACTCGTATCCTCCTATACAAGGAACCACTAGGGCGATCTGTCATTGTGCAATAAATCAAGCCCGACCTAAGGCTGCTCATTGGTTTGCAATGGTAGTGTTGGAAAGAATGCGTAATAGACTTATTTATTTCAAAGTAAAGACGACCGTCAGGGTGACTCGCTAGTGGCATAACAAGTTGAACCCGACCTGAGGGTGACTACTGAGAGAGTGCCGATCTGGGGACTTATCTTAACTTAAAGTAGTCATGCAATTCCTATAAGGAGTTTTGCTAGCACTACCCTAAAAATAGGATTCCTGCTTGGGAAAGGGGCCATTGGGGGCTCGGATTCCTAATCCACAAGCGTAAATATATTTTGTTTATTTTATGTTTGTGTGGATCCTGTTGCTTTAAGAGGGACCACACTGAGAAGGAACTTATATCACCCTAGTCTTATCTCAGACTTACTAGACCAAGGGAGAATCTGTGCATACGCTAAACAAATTCTCCAACCACAGGGGTGGCTACTAGGAAAGGGGGACTGTCTAATCCAAAAGTAATCCAGGTAGTGTATAAAGGGTCACTAAGGATGTGATCTAAATAAAATTCCCATAGGGGAGGTGCCACTGGGAGCTTTATTCGAAACCCTATAAAAGAAAGCCTGCAGGTATTCTGTGGCCAACTCAAGCAGCAAGCGTGGGGACTCACATCTGCCAAGAGTGGTGTATCCGTCGGGTGGGTCACCATCAGCATGGCGATAACCAACTAACCTAAAGTGCCCATCGGTTTGTGACAATCAGTCTAGAAAGAAGGCATGTAGGCTTACATTTTTCTAAGGTGAAATTGATTGTCGATAGCCTTCTCAATAGAGCTATCCGACTAGCACTTTGCGAGGAGTCCTGTGTAAGGACTAAACCTAAGCTTGAAGTAGTCAAGAGGAAAGGAGCCACTAGGAGACTTACCCTAAACCTCAAATATACTCGACCTAGTTAGTGTATGATGGCTAGTTCAAGAAGAAAGTGTGTAGGCTTACACCTTCTTAAATGAAGTCAACATGAGGTAGCTTACCAGTTGCATGATAAGGCCTACAAAACCAACAGGGTGCTCATTAGTTTGCAATGGTCATGTTAGGAAGAAAGTGCGGGGACTTTCATCTACCAGACAAGTGACCACTAGGGTGACACACTAGTAAGGTAGCGTATCGGCCTGACCTAGAGCAGCTATTGAGTGAGCATCATGGGGAGCTTGCTCCCACATCAAAATAGCCCGAGACAAAAGATATGTGTTCATTTGTGTTATGGAAGAAGGAATAGGATGCCGCTCGGGTTCTCTTACACCTATCCTAGTTGTACTAGTCAAAATAGGATGCATCTTGGGTTCTCTTACACCTATCTTAGTGGCACTGAAGAATCGTTTATAGTTTGTGTTTCTGCTGCGGAAGGATAGGATGATGCTTGGGTTCTCTTACACCTACCCTAAACATATCATGGCGGATTCACAAGCGAAAGATATTTCTAACACATAAGGGATGGAAATTGATATGAAAAGAAATTTTATTGATAATTATTTTTTGAACAAGATTTATGGATAAAATTTTTTTAAGTAGAGCCCGTTGATTAGAAGCATAGGGCACTCTCCCTTACATTTTATAAGTTGATAAGATCCACCTTGGTAGGCCTTCTCTATGGCAAAGGGCCTTCCTAAGTGGGTTCAAACTTACCTCCCATCTTTTGACAGGCAACAATTGATCTCCTTAGAACTAAAATAAGCTCTCCTACTTGAAAGCTGTGACACCAACTTGTTGTGAGCTCAATCATTTTGCTCGCATAAACTCGAGGTTCTGGCATGCTCGAAAGCATCTCTCCTCCAAACCTTCGAGCTCTTCCAACTGTAGCTTGGCGTTCTGCTCTATAGTAATCTTGTTACCCACAGCTATCCTTAGTGATGGAAGTTAGACTTCTAATGGTAGAACAACTACGGACCCATACACTAAGGAGAATGTGATTGAGTTGAATCAGATGTGGTGGTAGCAGGCTTCAACCAACCTCATGCCACGCTTGTTTCGCCGAAAGTGTCTTCTTTAATTTTTGGATGAGAGTTTTGTTGAATGCTTCTACTAAACCATTTTCCCTTGAATAGTATATGGTAGAATATCTCTAATCTATGATGTGTCTTCGAGAAAATCTATTGATTTTAGTGCTCTTAAATGCAATATCATTAGAGCTAAGGTTCTCAATTGTTGCCTGACTCTTCTACATCATGATGATTTGAATATATTCATGCTTTGCTTGGAGGTCTGGTCGTCATCACTATCTAGTTTGAACATCACCTCCAAAGGGGCCCGCTAAGAGGGGTTGGTCGATGCAACCACATGAGACACATCCTCTGAACTGGGCTCTAAATCTATGTGAATAGTAGGGGTACTCCTATGAGTCGGAACATAGCTCCTATTGGGTGGCCAATAGGGAGGAGGTCTTCCACCTCTTGAATTACCTCTAGATCTGCCTCTTCCTCTACCTAGTGGGGGTCGAGTCATCCTACCCATGTGTTTGTATGGAGGAAAGAACTATGAGTGAAATCTAATATCTGGCTCTACTTCTTCCTCGGTGTCAGATTCTCGCTCACTCATACTTTTATTTTCTTTTTTTTCTTTTTCTTTTTCTTTTATTTTTGAACTTTCACCAAGTTCGTGAGAATAGACTTTTTGATTTGGAGGAAGATAGTAGGTTGCATCTTCATGTATCCCAACCTCCCTAACTGAAAATGGCTTCAAGTCTTCTTTGACACAATACTCGATTCCACCTCTTCGGAATTTGATGCACTAATGTAAAGAGGATGGAACCATATTATTTCCATCTATCCAAGGCCTACTGAACAAAGCGGTGAAAGATATATCTGAATCAATTATGTAGAACTTAGCTTCTATCTTCCAGTCATCTATCTCTAGTGGTAACACTATGAAGCCTAAAGCTCGCTTACCTTGTTCATTGAATCCTCTCAAAATCATTTGATCTCTTTGGAGTTCAGAGATGTCAATCCTCAAGTAGGCAAGGGTCTTTAGACTCATAATGTTCATTGATGCACCTGGATCAACTAACACCTTGGAGAGTCTGAATCTGCCCATGTCCACTATGATGTCAAGGGGATAGTTGTGCTCTGTTGTCCCGAAAAGAAGGTCTTCATTGGTGAATGTAACTCCCTAGGCTTCTCTTGAGTAACATATCTCCTCTCTAATAGCAATCAGCTAAGCTAAGTATATTTCTAGATCAACAAAGGCTTTGATCAATGACTCCCTCATCTCTTTGGATAAGATAAGGGCATTATATATGCTTAGTTTAGCTGGCAACTTTCTTAGGTGAGCAAGGATATTGTAGTCAACTATGGGCTGGTCCTCAATAAGCATATCCATAGGTGGAGCACCATGTGCAGGGATTTCTTGATCACTAGAACCAATAACTTTTTTACCCTTATCCTGAGGTGCTACCATAGGAAGTAAAACTTTATCACTATGAAGGTTGACTTCAGTGACTTCATGAGATAGTTTATTGGAAAGTTCTGCCTGCTCATCAGGTTCACCTACAGCTTCTCCTATAAGATCATCAAAGTCAGATGACTATAAATCTATCTTAATGGGTGAACCCAGGTGATTTAGGAATGGGTAATCCATTTATAAATCAGAAAGGAGTGGATCAGAATTATTATAATTATTAGTACTTGGAGAATTTTTTATAGGAATAAAATCATCAAGATCATCAAAAGTAGAGAGGATGTAAGCAAAATCAGTCTTCTTCTTTTTTTGATTTCATAGATTTGGATAGAGGTACAAGTAGAAATCAAGTAAAGTAAGCGTAGTGAGTGATTTGGTACCTCCCTCCACTGATATAATATGGCTACTAGAAGAAGAGCTGGTTGGAGGAATTGTAGCTGCAAATGTGGAAGGAGTGCTAACTAGATTGATGGTTGTGCTACTGTGCTATCCCAAGCAAGTAGAGGCTATGGCTGCTACTGATAGGCTTTACCTCCATCAAGTTATCTTTAGCAACTTCCAAACCTGCCTTAGAGTTAGAGGTTTGAGCTACTTTAGGCACCTGCAAGGGTAACTTTCTAATCTTAGAAATGAATTTCTTGGAGGCTCGGATAGGGAAATATCCCAACCTTCCTCTATCTTAAGAAGAGTGTGTGTATCCCCAAGGATTACCCTAATAGAACTAGAGGATTATTCTAGTAGGTATTTCTTAGGTATGAGAATGGCACCCAACTTGTAGCTATGCTCAAGCCAGTCCTTAAAGGTAAAGCAATCTTCCAAGACATGACCTAGTATGTGATAGTAGGAGAAATAGTTTGGATCGTGACTCTTACCCATATCCTCTGGCCTCCTAGGCTCTGGTAATTGGAAATCAGGCTTCTTTAAGAGGTTCTTAAAGATCTTCTTAACTACCTCCCTCTTGAATAATTAATGTTTATTCAGTTTGTTAACAAGAGTAGGTAAGTGGTAGTTACCTGGTGGTGGATAGAAATACTACCGTTGATGTTGTTAATGAGGTGGTGATGGTGGTGGCTATTGTGTCAACTGAGGTGACCAGTATGACGATTGAGGTGGTGGCAAAGGAGGTGTTGGAGGAGACTGCTAAGCTTGAGGCTTATGTGACTGGACCTTAGCTGGCTATTTTCCCTTATCAATTATTGACTACCCCTGGCTTTTTCTTAAATGTCTTCTGTCGTCTAAGCTTGGTTGAATGATCTTGGAAAGGTAACTGTTTGACCTCCCTATGTAGACTAGCCGTCTTGTTGATTAATTTCTCAAATATGTTAACGGTGAACCCTTTAAGCATGAAAGCAACTGGGCCATAGATATTTTTGTGTAGAATTTTGATGGCATGCTGTTCAGACAGCTATGGTTTACATTTCATACTTAAATTGTATCATCTAAGAATGTAATCAATAAGAGACTCACTGGGGTGTTGTTGAGCTGCAACGAGATCGCTCATAGTTACCCTTTGCTGAGCTCCAGCAAATCTCTTAATAAAGAGCTGCTCCAACTCAACAAATATCTTCACTAAACCATTTGATAGTTTAGCGTACTAATCAAATGCGATGTCTATCAAGCTACTGATGAAGAGGCAGAATAAGAGTGCATCGTTGTCACTAGCATTGCAACATCCAGCCCTGAGATATGTTATGTGCTGCAGGGGGTTCCCACTGCCATCAAAAAATTTGAAGGATGGAGGCACAAAGCCCTTAAGATATTGGACACCATAAAATTCCTCCAGGAAGGGTCTACCCTTTGGAACAGATGAGCCACCCAGGCTTGCACCAACGCATCCCTCACCTGCTACTCCACCATGTGTTTAATGTCATTTTCATGCATGGAGGTGCTATCCACCACCTTTTTATGCAAGCTACCACTATCTTCCTCTGCGGGAAATGCATCTAGGATGATCTGAAGTGTGTGCCAACTCTATTATGTTGACCACTATGGGAGAAGGCTGTGATGTCGGGGCTAAATTCTGCAATGCTAACATTGCTGCCATCAACTCTTCGATTTTCTTCCCCATTCTATCAATATGATCATCTTTTTGCCTAAGCTGTTGGAGGAGATGTTGAGTTGAATGGACAATGTTGTCCTCTTCAACTACAATACCTTCTTGACTAGGATGATCTCTTTGAAGTGAACTCCTAGTATCGGCCATGTGGACTTTGATCGAATCCTCAAGAAGCTCATCTTCAACGTGATCAAATGCTACCCACTCATCCCTAGAATCTGTGCGGTCACTACCTAAGAGTTTCCTCTTCTTAGCAAAGTAAGCGGCTATGATCTCATCCAAAGAATGATCTAAATGCACCATGACAAACACTCGAGCTTGACCAGTGGAGGGACTGTGGTCACTGACAGAAATGCATCTAACACTACCTGCCACTAGAGTGCTAGCTCTGAAAGGGTCATGCTCACTAGAAGAGATATGCTCATGATTGCTCATCGGTGGAGTGATATCCCTAGGGAGAACCACTGCCATGGGAACTATGAGACGGTCACCTTCCCCCTCTGCAACTGTTGTTGCCACTAGCTCTGATGATGGAGGTGGTGGTGGTACGACCATGACACTGTGGGGTCGCCACTCCTTCTTCACCAAGACTAAAGTAGGAGGTCGAGTAGGGGAACTCATCCTCACCCCAGTCGGTGGACTAGATGGAGTTGGATCCTTTGGCCGAGCCAGATCATCAAAGGGGCTGGCCTCTCCCAAGATGGGGGCTTCTGGATCTTGGCATGAGTTGTGGATGCTGGGAGATGTATGGGTGATGGTGGACGATGAGAAGAGATGTGAAGGTAACATTGACTGCTCCTCAATGGGAGATTCTACCTCACCGGTCGCACAAGAACAAGCTTAAATGATCGCCAACGGAGTCGATCCAAAAAATCCATCAGAGTAGAGGATACCAATTGTATGATATACCTCCATTATTCTTTCTTGCCTGCCTGAGTAGATGCTTCAGCCTCCACGGTCCTCTCTTTATGGATTCAACCCCTCACACTCCTAGGGATCAATGATCACATATCAAACAATGTACTAGACTCCGAGCATCCATATGCTCTGCCAACCTGGTGTAGGATAGTCCTAAGTCCAGCATAGGGCCTCCTGTGCTCCATATTCGGTGTCCCATAGTTTGCCAATGGTGGGGGAGAGCAGCAATCCTATCAAAATTGAACCATGTGGATCTCCTAACAACCTAACAAACCCATTCCATCTCATCAATTGATCAAAAATGTAAAGGAAGCTCACGGCCATCCGATCCAAGTAAGGGAGATATACTCCCACTAATTTCATTCCAATTCAACACACTTGTTTTTGATTGAGCCTGAGAGACCTAAGGCAAGCTCCCCAAGCTCTCTCGAATAATTCCCATGCTCTTCACAATTCCTCTTCCCGATTTTGCCTAAGCCAAAAATAAGGGAGGTGAGGGAGAATTCCAACTTAGCTAATTCTCCATAGAAGTTCAATTCCTCTTGCGAGCACCATCAAGGAGACAAGTCGAGCTCACCCAAAGTATTTTCTAAGCAACTAAGCTACGGGAAGGAGGAGTTCGATCAAAGTTGCAAGCCATTGAAGGGAGATTTGGCTAGTTGGAAGATCCACTCCATCTTAAGCCTTCAAACCTTCAATGTCTTTCTATTAGATGAAGCTACCTCAATGGTTGGGAGTGTTGGTGATAGCCTCCGGTGAGGTATGCTTCAAAATTGAGCTTAAGTATAGAATTCTTTGGTCCTTTGTGAAGGGAAGTGTAATCCCAATAGAATTCCATCATTGGATGTCTTTCTCTTTGCACTTAGATGGTTTGTGTTGAATCCTAGCCCAATCCGAGCTCAAGTGAGCTCGAATCAAGCCATGGAGGATGGACGACCTCCCCACTGCAAAGGTGGATAAATCATGGACATCCATCTGCATGTTTTGGATGGACGGTCCTGATTAATCTAATTAGATCTTATGATTAATCCTTTCATAACTATGGGCTTAATCCAGACCATCCCATCATTGATCGATGGCAATGCAGCCACGGCTAAGACATTATTTAATTTGACTACTTAAATAACCAATCCTGCCGCACAACGTGGAAAAAATGTGCCGCGTTAGCGGTCCACGTGGCAAAAATGGGATTAGTTATATAATTAGGGGATTTAATGACCTACTAATCACTGAAACTTCAAAAATACATAATTAAATGTATAAAAATCAGAAAAAATATAAATGATAGCTCATTTTAAAGATAATTCAGGAAGAATAATATAAATTTATATTTAATTGATTTTGAATAGTGAATTTTCTTAATTAAGGTTTATTTGAAATCTTAATAATCCTAATTACTCCATAATAACTTCATTAATTAATTATAAACTTCTCAGGCATGTTTTGGGGGATGACCCCTCTACCTCCCCTAATTTTCTTGGAATTTATTAATGAGAAAATTAAGAAAATAAATTAATGAATCCCTAATCACTTTATTAATGTAATTAAGAGTAATTAAGTGTGTGAATAGTAGTTGAGTCTGTCAAGAGCTTCCTCGTAAGTGAATAATGCCTTCCTTCTTTTTTTTTCTTTATGTGAGGATCAAGGACCCGCTCCTTTTGCACTAATGATGTGTATGCTCAACTACTTTCATTACACGACCTCTCATCCCCATTGTGTAAAGCTTCGGAAGAAAACCTAATTAATTAAGATAATTAAATAATGTTTAACTAAAGAGGAAGTTTATGGAATGAGTTTGGGGTATTTTCCCTAAGTTATTTCCTAAACCCCCTTTCTTCCTTCATCCAAACATAATTAAGGATTAATCCACTAATAATCTTTTTAATTAGCTTAATGAAATTTTCAAAATCAATCTGAACTTAATCAATCCTTTCTTGGGTAGATCCTTAAGTGTTTAAAATCCTAAAGTAAGCTTAAGAAAATCAAATTCAACCTACATGTGTGGGAAGGGTTATGAAAGTACTTAATTAAACTATTTAGCTTAATTAATCAATGATTATGAGCCAATTATATTAGGCCCATTTCTTTCTTATGTGCATTGCTCATTTAAATTTAATGTGGTTGCATATCATATGTTGGCTCACAATTATTTGAATAATTATGTTAAGGAGGTGTAGGTAAGGGATAATTACTGGATTTAATTTACACCTTAATCTAAATAAAACATAAAATCAACTTATTGGTTCTAAATATTAAAATAAAACAATATACACATGAGGAAAACGGGTTAGGACCAACAAACACCCTTTTCATATTTTCCTAAATCAAACTCAAAACAAAAATAAAAATCCCTTTAAGAAATGTTGATTCTTTTTAAATGATCTTATTCCATGGGATTGTCTTTAGAAATTAATTAGGGTGAATAAAATTACATGCTCACATCACTTTATCTCTTTCCAAATATGTTAAATGTTGTTTGTCATGTGAACTCATGCATTCATACATTTTGAAAAATCAAATTAAATTGAAATATTTCCTTTATGCCAAACTGTAAATTTTGGCTAAAGTAAGAATATGAATGGCTATTATCACTACTAAATCAAAAACTATTTTTAAAATCTATAAATCAAAGATCATAACTAAAAGTATGTTACTTATAAATATTTATAATATTGCATGTGGTTATAATATAGAATGTGCTTTATGTAGTTTTCTTCTCTTCTCTTAACATGGGTTTGTATAGGATTTGCAAAGTGTATAGTTCATTTGAAAAGAACATAACACTTGCTTAAATTGATTCCTATGCACTCCCATGTCATGAATTAGGAAGGATCTTCATATTGCACATATAAATTAAATAACTAACAAATCAATCAAACAAACATAAACCTTTTGCAAGATTATTTTTCCATTCATTTCTTTTTATACATGCACATATATTTAAGAAAAGTGATATATTAATCTGGACATCCTGGAGTTGCCAGGCTTTAAGTAGCCCTAAGAATGTCTTATACCTTATACCCTTGGTGTAGAAAATAATGGCGTCGTACTCACTTATGTCTTTCATACATGTAAATGTGAATTTAATTAATGGATAAAAGAATCCCTCTCTTTCCTACTTAATAAAATCATGCATCATGAAGTATCCAAATTTTCTTAATCTACATCTCTTAGCATTCATCATTAAGGTGTGCTAAATATTTACATTTGCATGAATAGATATGCTTAGGATCATTTCATATGCATGATACACATGTTGGAAAGAAATAAAGTGTTGTGTGTTTTGTGATAGTTATTCACTTTAATTAGTCCTAAAATGCCTTTCTTATTTGAATGGGTTTATCTAGAGAAAATCTAAACTTATGATTAATTAAAAAACATAATAAAACATTTACTAAACAAAAATCATTAATGAATATACCTTAGAAATTACTTAAGGTAGGGAGGAAAGAGAAGTTCTCTTCTCTTTTTCTCTCTTTACAACACTTAGTAATTAAGTGTAGGTTCATTCATCCCAAAAAAAAAATCATCTAATAAAATTAACAAATAAACTAAATCACTTAAAAGAAACCAACCTCTAAGTTGAACCCTTCATACTTAGAAAACTCTAAGCTTAAAGTCTAGCTAAGACATACCACACAAGCCTTAAAAGACACACACATTAGGCTAAGTCACCATTTCTAATCTTATGTTAGAGCAGTGCATGGTTTGATGCCTGATTTTATTTTGTGATGTAATATTTTAGATTGAATATTAGGGTGTATGTGCATAGACTAGATGAAAGGATGATCTTAGTCTAATCATTATCTTCTACAGGGAATTGTGTTTAAGGGGCGCTGTAATAAAAATATAAATATTTTTGTTGTGCAGGTTGCTTATACCCCCAACCATAATCCAAAATAGGCCAGGTGAACTTGCTTACCCATGTGTGGGGTGCTAAGTATAATTTATTCATATACATGCTTGGGATTGTGTGGCTTATTTAGCTAATCTTTATTTTGCATATTTTAGTTAGATTTACTTTTTTCATTTTCATGTAATTTTTTAATTAAGATTTGGAATGAATGTTATGGGGGATTAGGATGAACATTGGTCATAAGCCTATGTCTTATGCACCATGTGAAGCCCTTGGAGCAACCACATTCCAAGCAAGCCAAAAAAGAAGAAGAAGAAGAAGAAGAAGAAAGAAGAAAGAGGAAATAAAAGAAGAAATGAAGAAAGAAGAAATGAACAATGAAGACCCCCATAACATGAATTCCTTTTTTATTGTAATTAATTCATTTGTAATATGGTATAAGGGTAGAGCTCGGCTACCCTTTTTTTCAAGTTTGTCAGTGGAACCCGACCACAAAAGGCCTCTTATTCTTTTGTGCTAGCTTTATAAATTATTTGATGTTTGTTTAGCTTGTGCATTAAGATGGCATATTTTTCTAATTTCTTCCTTACTTTGATGAATGGCCTGGATGTGAATAGGCTCTTAGAAAAAAAAAATTTTATATCTAATTAATCAACTCAAAACTAAAAATTAATAACTCATAACCTCACCTAAAGCCAAAGTAATAAAACAAGATAAAAGATTTAGCAACCTCTTAGCTGGATGTTGTACGTTTTCACATTATGCATAAAAAGCATCTTGCTTCACTCTTTCTTATGGAGGGCTTCTGCCTTTGCCAGGGAACTTGACTTGACCTTTGAGAGCCAGGTGGAAACACACATCCTTCTTACTAATTTTGACATAATTCAATTTCTCATGCATTAGGCATATGAATCCCATAGCCTATGTCAAATTAGTTGTCCAAAAATGAAAATAAAGCATAATAAAATTTTCATTAAATTTAAGTCATTAATCATGCTCGTACATGATCTACTCTCTTAGGGAGTGTGTTTAAGGACTCGGTCTCTTTCTAAATAAATAATAGCCTAGCTATCTTGCAAAAGCATATGACTTGCCTACATGTATTTAAAATCATAGGAGGAGTTAGTTGGCTACCACCTCCAAGCAATTGTAAGTCAATAGCTAGGTGGTTTATCTTCTCTTATGGAGGTAAATAAAATACCCATTTTCATCTTAGATTTAGGTTATGCTTTTGGCTCTTGCCAAAGCTCCCTAGATTCAAATTTTGAGGTTGCTTCTCCCCTTTAGGGACCATAAACATAAATCCTCACCTCTTAGCATTTCTATAACCTTGTGTTTTAGAATCATAAGCCCTAAATTGCTAATGAAATTCAATTCAAATAAATTAAATCAATTTTAAAAATATAAAGCTCAATCATAGGATAGTTTAAGATGCTTACTAGGCTTCCTAGGATCGTGAACATCTCTTACTTATCTTCATTTGGCATCAATAATAGCTCTCTCTCTCTCTCTCTCTCTCTCTCTCTCTCTCTCACTCTCTCTCTCTCTCTCTCTCTCTCTCTCTCTCTCTCTCTCTTTGATCAATCCCATTTGATCTTCAAAAATAAAATAATCGATTGATAGTCCTACCTTATTGAAATCCTTTGAGACAATGATCATTTACCTTAATCGAGAGTTTTTCGAAGGAATCTCATTCTTTAGGATGTAATTAATTATGGGAGTTTGAGAGAACTTAATGAACCTGATTTAAAATAAATCTTGCTTTACTTTTCCATGTAAAGTAGGGGAAGAATCTCTGATACACCTCAAAGACCCAACGTCCTTAGGAGTCCTTATTTTGGTGATTAGGTTCATTGTAGGATGGTGATTTCTATCTTTTAAGATAGTACACCTCTCCTCAATGTCATACCCGATCACCTAATAAGTATATCTATGGATCTATGTGGCGTCCGACCAAGGTGTTTTATATTTCTATTTTCATTTATCTTCTTTCCGCCCACAAAAAGAGGGATAGATAAAGACAGGAATATAAAATTTTCCCCACACTACCCAAGATTAATTAAAGGTTGGTTAGATGTGACGTGGATTTTAGATTGAGTTAAATCAAATGTATTAATTAGTTGATTGAATTCTTTGATTATATTTTGATTAGGATGATGAAATTAATTTAGGGAGAGCGGTCAAGAACAAGACCTCAATCCTTAATCCCTAAGTCATTTCTAACATTCAATTAGGCTCTAATTTTTTATCTTGGAAATTAATTAATTAATTAATTAATTAATTACCTTAGTAATCATCAATTAAGTTAATTCTAAAAAGTGAAGGAAATCTAGGAAATAAATTAAGAAAAATATCTCAATCACACTCCCTAAGTTCCCTTACTATTCCACAAAGGTAATTAGGCTTAAATAATTAATTAGATCACTATTCATTCACTAATTATCACTATTAAATTAAGAGAGTGATTAAGGCATAATCAGTTGATTTCTTTAATTAAGAAACTAACACAATCCCAGAAATATAGGAGAGGTAGTGGTCATCCCCCTAAACATCCATAAAAAATTTAAGATTAATTGGATGCTTAATTAAGGGGAAATCAAGCATATTAAATTTCTAATTAAACCTTAATTAAGTCAAAATCACTATTTAAAATCAATCAATAATAATTTTCTTAGATTCTACTCTAGAATACCTTTAAAATGAGCTAGAATTTGCATTTTTTAGATGTTTCTAGATTTAGTTATGAATTTAGAAAGTTTTAGCCTTAAAAATTAATCAAAATAGCCTAATTAAAGCCTTAATCTCTCGGGCCATGTGGTGACTAATGCGGCGTGCTTTCCATGTGGTACGATGGGATTAGCTATTTAAGTTTTCACATCCGTGAGCTAACTCAATCAACTATGGATGCGCTTTCCCGTAGACCGTCCGATCTAAGATCGGACAGCCACAATTCGATCCATGGGTTAAAGGAGAAAATAGCAGGCATCTATCGTGATCTAATCATAGATGTCCATCCCAATAATTCAGAACGGTTGGTGTATGATCCTCCTCCTTCACAAGAGTCAAAAGACGAGCACCGTCCATCTTTTCTCGTTCGATCTGAGCTCACCCGAGCTCAAATTGGGATCAAACTAATCCCACACCTTCAGAAGGAGGGGAATGCACATCCAACAGTCAAATTCACATTGGATTCAAATTTACTTTACAAAAGACTAACCCATTTTTTCATACAAGGCTCAGTTTATAAAATTATCTCACCGGAGCTAATGTTCGGCGGTGGGTTCAGGTAGCCGAATGAGGCCTATTGAAGCTTTGGGTTTAATTTAAGTTAGTGCTTCGGAAGCTCCCCTTGGCATTCAGTCTTGATCGAACTCACTCCTCCCATGGCTTAGAAGCTTGAGAATTGATTCATTTGTGCTCGACTAGGCATGGTGATGGTGTGGCTAAGAGGAATTGAGATTTGATTGCATGAAGAGTGAGTATTGATCAAAAGGGTGGTGTAATATTTTTTCTTTGCTCAAGGAAAATTTGTCGAAGAGGGCTTGGGATCACTTGGGAAGCTCTATGGGATTTTGAGAATGCCTTAGGAAGTCTCACCAAGCAATGCACTGTGATTTTTGCTTTAATTGAGGAGGTATACCCAGCAATTGCTCATGATGGATGGATGGCAGCATGCGCATGATTTACACTAGCTGACCGCTATTCGACTGTCGGACTTGTCTCCATCATGCTCAAGTTGCACACTAGGGATGGGAGGAGTGATGGGAGGCTTCATGGATCCATTGTGCAAGGGTTGCAAGGGCTTGGATCCAATGGGTGCTCAATTTGAGTTAGAGGTGAGCCAACTCACCTCCCAAAGGTCCTTGGCTAACTTAGGGTGGGTTAGATGGACTAGGTGGGTCAGGAGAAAGTTCTATTAACTGTTAATGGGCTGCCATGGGGAGAGTTGAATTGGCTTGGATCCATTAGTTTTGAAGCTTAAATCTCATGGTTTGATGGCTAATCCCCTTAGGTGGGGCCCACTTAGCTTTTAGGGAGTTCTTGGGGTGACCTAGGGTGAGTTTAAGTTAAGTTAGATCAGCCCACAAGGTTCCATAAATTGGATTTGAATGGTTTGGCTTAAAATGGCTAAATGGGTTCAATTTGGGCTATATTGGGTTAGGTTGACCAATTGGTCAAATAGGGTCAAACCAAGGCTTTGGTTAGGTTTATGTGATGATTTGGGATGTTTTGGTCCAATTGGTTTGGATTGGTTTAGCCTAAGTTTGAATTTGACTCATTTGGATTCAAAAGGGTCAAATTGGATAAGTTGACCAACTTGACCAATTTGACTAAATTGGATTGGGTTCAGGGTTGAGTCAAGTTCAATTAGTCAATTAAAAATAATTGTAGACTTCAGTTTGATTTAATTTGGATTTAATTTGAATTTTGGCCAATTTGACCTTTTAGGTCAATTTGGGCTAGGTTGGGTCAAGTTGACCAATTCAATTGAGCTAAATAACTTTAATTCAAGTTCAATAAGTGATTTAGAATGAACTTCAGCCATTTTTTGTAATCAATTTGGATCAAGTCATGATTAAACCTATTTTAGCCTTTTAGGCCAATTTGGGTCAACTTAGGTCAAATGGCCAATTAGGCTTGGTTTCACTCAATTGATGGTTTGGTCATGTTCAATCATTGCTTATGAATGGGTTTGAGTCAATCGTTTTAATCAATTTGGCATATGGTAGATTTGGCTAGTTTGGGTTTCATTTGGATTAAATGCTCACTTGGTCAAAGGCTATGTTTGACTTGGCTTGATCAATTCAATGTAATTGATCACCCTATGATGATTGTTGATCATGATAGAGGTTTAGATGGGCTTAGTTCAATCCAATTTGGGTTGGATTAGTACTTGGATCAAAAAGGTCCTTTAGGTCACGTTTGGGCTAAGTGAGCCTAAATGGGTCAATTGGCTTGATCAAAGCTTGATTCAAGTTTAGTTGAACTCACACATGAGCCTACGATTGAAATATAAATCCAATTGCAATTGGTTTAAAGCCAAATGGGTTTTAGTTCATATGATAATTTTAACTCAAAAGGGTTAACTTGGGTTTGATTTGAGTTGACTTGGATTTAGTTTGTTAATGGTAGTTTATGTTTATATTTGGATCAATGATTGTAGAAATGATTGAATCAAGAAGGAATCCATGAGTTTTGAATTGATTTTGGTATCATTTAGCCAAGTTCAAGAATTTGGCTAAAAAAGCCAAAATCGAGAATTTAATTTGATTTGAGTTTGGTTTTGGCTATTTGACTTTACATTCCATTTATATTTGTGAATATAAATGAAGATATAAATGGTTTATGAGAAAATCACTTGAGTCTAGAGTGATTTGGAAGTAAATTTGACCAAATCTAGGGATGTAGGTCAAAAGGGCTTGACTTGGGAATTGATTTGATTTTATTTATTTTGGTTTGATTCGAATGGTTTGAATTTGAATTTCATTCATATTTATGAATTTAAATGAATGAATGATTGATTTATAAAGAAATCAATCAAATTAGGGTTAGTTTGAAGGAGTTTTGGCTAAGCATATGAAGGTGGTTCATATGGCTTAGAAAGGATTTTGGTTTTGGAGCTTAATCATGTGTTTCAATTATATGAAGTTGAATTGGGATTTGATTTGAGATTTAATTTGATAATTGAGAAAATCAATTGGATTGGGATTGATTTGAATTTGGTTAAGGCTAAGTCCATAAGGTAAAAATCAAAGGGCTTAGGAAGGGATTTGGAGTTTGAATTTAATGATGGATTTCAATCGATGGATAATTAGATTTAATTTAGGAATTTGAATTTGAATTTGAGGTTTAGTTTGAAAGAAGGAAGCAATGATTGGGTTTAGGCTATAGGGTAGGAAAGTCCTCCTAAATCCTTAACAAACAACCTATTCTTATGGATAACTCTTCTAAATCTCTAAGGTTATGTTAAGTGTTCACTTAATCACTAGATGTGTCTTAAGACTAAGAAACTTTTAGTGTCTATAAGAGTCCTAGATCTATGATAAGGAAGTTTAGAGGTCACTCCAAAAGTGAGGTCAACAAAAATAAACACATATATTTTGTCTCGGACAACTTTAACATGGGATAAAGCCCCCTGGTGGTACTCACTCATTAGCTGCTCTAGGTCGGGATGATATGCTACCCTGCTAGTGTGTCACCTCAGTGGTTCCTTATCTGGAGGATGTAAGTCTACATGCTTTCTTTCAAACTTGACCATTGTAAATTGACGAGCGCCTTGTTAGTTTTAGCCTTTACTTCTTTGTATGTCGACTTTATTTAAGAAGATGTAAGTCTACACACTTTCTTCTTAGACTAGTCATCATGCACTGACTGGGTCTAGTAAATTTGAGGCTTAGGGTAAGTCCCCTAGAGGCTCCTTTCCTCCCCATTACTTCAAGCCTGGGTTTAATCCTCATACGAGACTCCCCGCTTGGTAGTAGCCATAGGTCAGATAGCATCTGTCCTGCCGATGACAAACTATCCCAGTGATCATTTTTGTCTGTGAAGATGTGAGTCTATAAGCCTCCTTCTCAGATTGATCATCGCAAATCGATGGGCACCTTAGGTTGGTTGGTCCTCGCTATGCTGAAGGCGATCCACCTAGTGGATATACCACTCATGGTAGATGTAAGTCTACAAGCTTTCTCTCGGAGTTGGCCACCGTAAACTTATAGGCTTTCTTTTATAGGATCCAGGATGAAGCCCCTAGAAGCACCTACCCTATGGGCATTCTATTTGGATCACGTCTTTAGTGACCCCATTTAGGCACTACCTCAGTTACTCTTGGATTAGACAGTCCCCCTTACTTAGTAGCCACCTCTATGGTTGGAAAATTTATCTTGCGGATATGTAAATTCTCCTTTGGTCTAGTAAGTCTGATATAGAATTAGGCTAATATGAGCCCCTTCTCAGTGTGGTGCTTCGATAACCAACAGGGTCCATCAAAAATATAAATTATATATATATATATATATATATTATATATTAGGAGAACACCTCTGGTACCTTTTCCCAAGGCATCAAATCTTTAGGATGTCGAAAACTCCCCAGAATTTCACTACTCTTGAAGGAGATAAGTCCCTGCACTCTCAAGAGTCTCCTTAGTCGGGTTCTTTTGTGGGTCACCGCGTTATTCTTGCTTGGATGATATAAGTCTTTTACACATTCTCTCCAGCACGACCATTGCACATCGACGGGCAGTCCTAGGTCGGGTTCGATTTATTGTGCTATCAACAGATCACCCCCAGTGATTGTTTCTTGCTTTAGAAGATATAAGCCTACATGCTTTCTCTCTAGCATAGTCATTGCTCATCGAAAGGCACCCCTTAGGTTGGTTAGCTCTACCCCATGGCCAATAGACTTTCCATTTGGATTTATAAATCTAAGATAGGACAAGGCTAATATAGCCCCTTCTTAATGGACCCATCGCACACCGACAGGATCCATTTACTTAAAATAAAATTAATCTTGACTATTTTTAAGTTGATATGAGTCCACAGCGGCATTCACCTAGTAGTCACCCTAGGTCGGGTTTGATTTGTTGTGCTACCAACAGATCACCCCAATGGTTCCTTATTTAAGAGAATGTAAGTCTACAAGCTTTCTTTCTGACTTAACCATTGCACACTGAAAGGAAACCCTTAGGTTGGTTAGTCCTACCTCTTGGTAGACTTTCCTTGTAATAGATAGAAATCGTCCCTTCTTAGTGGATCTATCGTACATCGACCCATATATTAAATCCACCATCCTCCCCCAGTGAAGTCTGAATTAAACCCATCCAAACCCTTCTCTCTAGTAGATACTTCCCCAAACAAACCAAAGGAAACCATATATTAAATCCATATTATCCCCAGCAGATCTGAGCTCATATCTCCAGCAAATATGCCCTCAACCTTAAATCAAATTAAGCTAAATCATGTCCTCTCCTTAATGGAGCCCCAAATCATAAGCAAACATAATAAATCAAATTCTCATCCCCAGTGGATGCCCACCAATTAAATCAAACCAAATTTCTCCCTAGCGAGGCACAAATCAATTTAGTCCCCCTAGTGGAGCCTAAATCAAAATCTAAATTTAGCAAACCTAACCAAATCATATCCCCAGTGAATACATACCAAGCAAATCAAAATCATATAACCTGAACCTGCTTCCCTAGTGAAAGGTTTATACACTCATCCCTGGCAAATTATAAATTTAAATCCCCATCGAATATTCCTTCCATAAATCATGTGATCAAATTCAAACCTCTATCCCTAGTCGATAACTCGAACCTTCTTCCCTAGTGGAAAGTTCATATACTTGATCCCTAAGTGGATCCTTCCCTCCTCTCTTATGCCCTTAGAATAAGTTGAGTTCCATTGCACTAAGATCGTGATTCCTCTCATTTGGGTATAGATCATTTTGTTAATGCAATCCTTGCTTTGTTGATTGTTTGACAACACCAATAGATATGCCTTTATTGACCACAGGGTCTTTTGTTGACATCACTTTCATAGTGAGTCCTCAACCATCTCAGCATAGATCTAGGACTATCATAGACACTAAGAGCTCCTTAGTCCTAAGACACTTCTACTGATTAGGTGAACACTTAACCTAAGCCTAGATACTAAGAAGGGTTAGTCGTAGGGGTAGGTTTTGCCTCATAGATTTAGGGAGACATCTTATCTTACCCAACCTATGTTTATCTTCTCAAACCAAACCTCAAATTCAATTCAAAAACTAAATCCAAATCCAAATTCCAAACCAAATGATTAAAACCCATAATCAAATCCAAAATCAAAATCCTCCTTAAAGCCTTATGATTGAATTTCATAAGTTTAACCAAATCTCATGCAAATCAACCCAAAATTAATTTATTTCTTTATAAATCAATTATTTATTCATTCATATTCACAAAAATAAATGAAACCCCCATCCCAATGACCAAAACTAAATCAAACTAAATTAATTTCCTACTTAAGTCATTTTGACCTGCCTCCATGGGCTTAGTCAAATTTGCATCCAAATCACTCCAAACTCAAGTGATTTTCTCATAAATCATTTGTATCTTATTTATATTCACAAATATAAATGAAATATAAATTCACATGACCAAAACCAAGTCTAAAATTAAGTCAAAACCTAATTCAAGCCTTTTAACCCAATTCCTTGAACTTGGCCAAATCCTATCTAAATCAAAAAATAAATGGATTTTCTCTTAAATCAATCATTCCTTCAATCATCTATCCAAATATAAATGAAACCTATAATCATCAAGCCAAATTCAAGTCAACCCAAATCAAGCCCAACTTAGCCCTTTTGGCTTGAAAATTCCAAATGAACCAAAACCTATCATAGCCCAAATTGATTGCAGTTGGTTTATATTTCAATCCTAAACTCATATATAAATCCAACTAAACCTTAATCAAAAGAAAACCAAGCCGATTGGCCCATTTAGGTCCACTTGACCCAAAGTGGCCGAAAGAACCTTTTTGAACCAAGTTATAATCCAACCCAAATTGGATTGAACCAAGCTCATCCAAGCCTCATATCATGATCGACAATCACCCTAGAGTGATCAATTACCTTGGATTGGGTCAAACCAAGTCATCTTAGTCATTTGACCAAGTCAACTCTTAGCCCAAACTAGCCAAAACTCATCATACACCAAATTGGTTGAAACCATTGATTCACACCAACCCATAATCAATGTTTGAACATGACCTGACCCTCAGTTATGCCAAACCAAACTCAATTAGCCATTTGATCCAAGTTGACCCAATTGACCTAAAAGGCCAAAATGGGTCAAATCATGATCTAACTCAAATTGATTGCAACTAATGGCTTAAGTTCATTTTAAATTCATTGTTGAACTTGACCAAAGCCCTAATTTCACCAATTAGACCCAATCTAGCCCAATTGACCAACATAGCCCAAATTGACCTAACAGGTCAAATTGATCAAAATCCAAATTAAATTCAAATTTATTCAAACCAAAGACTACAATCATTTTTAATTAACTAATTGAACATGAACCAATAGCCAACCCAAGCTCATTTGGCCAATTTGGTCAAATTGGTCAACTTAGCCCATTTGTCCTATATGAATCTAAATGAGCCAAAATCAAACCTAAGCCAAATTGATTGAAACCACTTGAACCAAAATACTTCAAATCATCATTTGAACCTAACTCAAGCCTTAGTTTGACCCAATTTGACTAATTGGTCAACCTAATCTAACATAGTTCAAATTAAACCCATATTACCAAATTGAGCCAAAACCCATAAAACTAACCCATAGGACTTTGGGAGCTGACCAAACCCAACCCAAACACATCCTCGATCAGCCCAAACCCATCCTAGGTCAACCCAAATCCAATTGAAGCCAAACCCAAGGCAAATCTCCCTTAGATATGCCTCCCCATGTGAGATTTTGCCAAAATTAGCAAAGTCCACTCTCCTCTCATCCTTGGCAGCCCTCACTCATCCACTTTTGGGTCCATCCTAACAACCTAGCCCACCCCACCCTAAGTGGGCTAGGATGTCCATGGACCAAAGTGAGGTGAGTTAACTCACCTCCCTTGCAAACCGAGCACCCAAAGAATCAAGGGAGAGTCATCAACTCATATCTTGCCTTGAGCCACCTTCCAAGCACTCCTCTAATGGAACCAAGCCACATGGACATGATGGCGACCACTCCAATGCCCTGACGATGGCTGCCCAGTCAAAGAATGGGAGACAATCTCGTTTGTCCACCTCAACAAATTGAGGGATATACCCCCTCAATTCAAACCAGAAAACACATGCATTCGGTTTTAACTCACTTCCCGCCGCCATCCAAGTCAACCACGGATGTGACAACTTAAACAGCCAATCCCACGGCACCATATGAAATGCATGTCGTGCCAGCGCACCATGTGGAGCCAATGGGATTAGGCTTAATTTAATGATTTTTAATGCTGAAACTTCCATAATTCATAACTAATTATAGAAAAATCTAAAAAATATAAACTTAGGCTCATTTTAAAGGTATTTTAGACAGGAATCCATTAAAATTATCCTTAATTGATTTTGAAAAGTGTTTTTGACTTAGTTAGGATTTAATTAAAACTTAATTAACCTAATTACTCTTTAATTATTCATCCAATTGGTTTCAAATTTTTTGAGGTTGCTTAGGAGGATGACCTCTACCTCCCTCATGTTTCTTGGAATTTATTACTTGGTTAATTGGGAAAATTGATTATTTAAGCCCTAATTATGCTCTTAAGTTAATTAAGTGATAATTGAGCATGGAAACATGAAATTAACTAGTTAATTGACTCATTTGGCACTAATTAATAGTGGGGAGGTTTAGGGAATGTGATTGGTGAATTTTTTTTCTAATCTTTTCCTTAAATTTCCTTTACTTTTCAAAAGAGATTAATTAGGAATTAATTAACTAATTAATTAATTAATTAGCTCAATTAAATTTTAAAATGGATCTGATTTCCCTTACTTAACTTATGGGTAGGTCTTTAGTTCTTTAATAGCCTAAAGTGGTTTAATAAAATTATGGTTAGCTCACATATATGAGAAAATCATAAAAGTAATTAATGGAGTTCCTTAAGCTTAAATAGTTAATGATTGTGAGCTAATTGCATTATGCTCCTTTATTTCATAGGACCATTGCCATTTTCTTTTTTGATTCATTTGCATATTTTATTAGCTCATAATTATTTGATTACTTACCTTAAGGTAATATAGGTTAGGGTTTAATTAATTGATTTAATTCATGCCTTAACCTAATCAATCCATAAATTAATCTAATTACCTTCTTATTAAATTAAATTAACTCACATATGGGGAATGGGATTTGAATTAGCAAGCCTCCTCTCATATTTCTTAAATCATATCAAACATGAAATTGAATATGACATTAAGAAGCTTTGGTTTATTTTAAATGAGCTTAATTAGTATGGTTATCCTTAGGAATTGATTGGATTTAATGAAATTATGTGCTTATGTCCCTTTATTTCTTTCTAATCATATTAAATGTTGTATGTCACTTGTAATCATGCATGCATCTTTTTCAAAAATCTATTAAATGAAATGAGTTCCTTTATGTTAAGCTTGCATGTATTGATTTAAATTAAAATATGTGTGGCTATTATCATTATTAAATCAAAGCTATTTTCAAAAGTAAATAAATCGATTATAACAAATGGAGTGATGATAATTATAAATATTCATAAGCTTGCATGTGCCTATAGCTTAGAACATGTGATATAGAGTTCTCTTTCTTTAATCTTCATGGATTTACATAAAATGTCAATATTAACAAGTGTATAGTCCATTTGAAAAGGACACAACATTTGTTTGGATTCATACTTATGTACCTCTATGTTAGAACTTAGATAAAACTTTGGCTCATATGTATAAATAATTAAATTAAATCAAAACACAACTTTTGCATGATTTCCATTATTATAGTTATTTGTATATTCATGTGTATTTAAAAATTGCAGGTATATCTAGTCTAGACATTCTAGGGATGCACGGCTTTAATTAGCCCCAAGGAGGTCTTTACCTCACTCCCTTGGTTAACAATGGCGAAGTACTTGCTTAGAACTTTCATACACTTATATGTGCATTTAGCTAATGAGTGAAAATCTCATTTTCTAATTTTAGCTCACATGTATAAATAATTCAACTAAATCAAAACATAACTTTTGCATTATTTTCATTCTTGTAGTCACTTGTACATTCATGTGTATTTAAGAATAGCGGGTATATCTAGTCTAGACATTCCGAGGATGCACGACTTTAAGTAGCCCCAATGACATCTTTACCTCACTCCCCTAGTTAATAATGGCAAAGTACTTGCTTAAACTTTTGTATACTTGAATGTGCATTTAGTTAATGAGTGAAAATCCCATAATTCTACAAAGTACATATATGCATCTTTCATTTAAAAAGTGTGCTAAAAGATATATATATATATATATATATATATATATATATATATATATATATATATATATATATATATATATATATATATATATATATATATATATATATGTTGTACTTAGAATTTAATATCATATGCATGTTACATATGATGGAAGGAAATGAATGAACATGTGTCATGTGATAGTAATTCATTCCAATTAGTTGTAAGATGCCTCTCTTATTGAATAGATCATTTAAAGTGAACCTGAACTTAGAACTAATTTTAAAATGTGTAATAAGCCATTCACTAAAGAGAATTAATTAATTAACATGCTTTAGAAATGACTTAAGGTAGAGATTAAAAAGAGTAATCTCTCTTTTTCTTCTCTTTATAGCACTTAGTTGTTAAGTGTTAATCAAATAAAATAAAAGAAAATACTAAGTAAAATCCTCAAATCATTTAAACCACTTAAAGTGAAATCAAACTCTTATGATTAAATGTCCTTTCACATTTAGAAAACCATAACCTTAATGCCTAGTTAGGACATGCCACACAAGCCTTAACATGCACTTTAGAATTAAGTCACTGCTTTTAGCTTTATGTTCGGGCAACACTTGATTTGATGTATGTTTTATTTTATTATGTATTATTTTAGACTGGATGTTAGGGTGTATGTTTCATAGACTGGATGTTAGGCTGATATTAGCCTAATCATATTTTCTGTAGGGGATTATGCTTAAGGGACCGCTTAAAATAAATATAAATGCTCTTTTTGTAGGTTGCTTAAACCTCTAAGCATGATCCAAGTTAAGACAGGTGGGCTTAGCTACCCATGTGTAGGGTGCTAAGTCCAAATTATAAATAAAATTGCTTGGGATTGAATGGTGTGTTTAGTTAACACTCATTTTGCATGTGTAGTTAGATTTACTTTTCTTATTTTTAATATAATTTTTATATTAGAAATTAAGATTAGTGTTATGGGGGATTAGGATGAGCAACAGCTAGAAGGCTTTTCTTAGGAAGACATGAAGTATCAATAAAAGAAGACCCCCCATAACACTTATTCATTTATAAATTATAATTATTCTTTTATATCCCAGGTTGTATAAGGGTAGAGCTCGTCTATCCACTTTCTCTTTTAGGGTTGTACGGCGATACCCGACCACACCGGTCTTTTAATCTTTTGTGATATATTTATAAAATATTTTATATTATGTTTATATTGCATAATAGAAATGGCATGCCTTTATATACTTTCTTTATGAATGATGATTTAATGTGTGGCCTAGATCGGATTAGGCTCTTAGGGAAAAATAAATTTTCTACCCTAATTATAACTCATAACTAAAATTTTCTATAATTCATAACCTCACATAAAGCCTAGGCATTAAATCAAGATAATTAAAATGTTTAGAAACCCCTTAGTTGAATGTTGTATGCTTAATATTATGCATTCATATTATTTCACTCTTGCTAAGAGAGGGTTTTCATCCTTGCACGATAGGGGAAGACTTGACCTTTTAAGGTCTCCTCTATGGTGGAAAATAGCTCTTTCTCTCTGATTTAGCTCATAATCTCATTTCATCATACATTTAAACATATAAAAATCATATGGCCTTCATCAAAATGAAGTGTCAAACACAAATAAAATTTAAAAATATTTGCATTAGACTAAGTCATTATCATACCACTCATGCTCTAGTCTCTTTAAGGAGTGAGTTTAAGGACTTTAGTCTCTTTCTAAATAATAACAACCTAACTATCTTATAAAATCATATGATTTACCTACATGATTTTAAAGCGTAAGAGGAGTTAGTTAGCAGCCACCCCAGGCGATAGGAAGCCCAGCGGTCGGGTGGTTTACCCTCTCTTATGGAGGTAATCCTTATGCTCATGTTCGCTTAGATTTAGGTCTTGCTTTAGCTATTGCTAAAGCTCCCTAGATTTAAGATCTGTGGTAGCTGTTTCCTTCGGGCTACAAGCATAAATCCTTACCCCTTAGGCATCCCCACAACCTTGTATTGTTGGGTTGTAAGTCCTAGCTTTCTAATAAAATATCAACTTTAATAAATTTAATCTCTTCAATTTCAAACATATAAATCCAACCATATGATATATTGGAATGCTCACTAGGCTTCCTAGTATCATGAGTATTTCCTACTCATTCCCTTTGGCTTCGATAATAAACCCTCTCCTTGAACATTCCTAATTGATTTTCCAAACATAGCTAATCCTTTGATAGTCTACCCTTGAAATCTTTGGAGACAACAATTGCTTACTTTAATCAAGAATATTCCTAAGGAACTCACCTTACTTAGGATGTAATTAACTATGGGAGGCAACTTTAGAACTTGATTTAATATAAAGTAGGGGAAAAATATCTTGTATATTAGAAGACCCATCATAACTTAGGAGTCCTTAATGGTAATTAGGTATATTTAAGGGTGATGCCTCTATCTTTCGAGATAGTACATCATACCTCAATGTCATACCCGATCATTTTAATAAGTACACCCTCAGCTCTGCGTGGTGTCCCCCATATATACATATCAAAAATAAACACTACATAGCAGTATTCATAACTTTACTTATTTAGTCTTGGGCTCCTCTTTGAATATTTTCAAAGATTTTTTAGTGGCTCATTAAATATCATAAGTGGATCTAGAGTTATTAAGAGATATTTTTATTAAAGACCCTTGACCTAGACCTTTTTATGTCTCACTGATGTGATAGACATTACACTCTTATATTGGACTTTTTCATTAAATAAATGCACAAATTACTACTGACAAGGGAAACTATATATATTACAAAGTTTCAATACATCTTTAATAAACACAAACTCAAGAAGGTGTTACATTAATATCGCAATATAAAATAGACATTTAGTTGATTAAAGACATTATTCCTATAAAACTTAGCATATTATTCTAATTATACAAAATTAAGCAAATATATGACTAACATTATAAAGAAGATCTAGGATTTTGAATATCTAAAGTAGCCAAAATTATTTAAAAAATTCAAATGTGGTAAACCAATCATTGCATTGCTATTTTTAACATTTACAGTAATATACAATACAAAATATATTCATTTGAAAGAAGAAATTAAATACTTACTTCATCAATGACATCGAAGTCATTACTTATATGAACAACATTATAGATTGTCCAAATTAAAATAGAAGTGGTTAGAAGAATCATGGCAAATAAATTATCAAGAATGTAAAATAAAATCAAAGCAACCCAAAGAAATTTAGCTTCATATTTGATTAGAATGTATAAGAAAATATCTTTCAAGTAAATTTCTTATTATCAATGAAATTTTCTTGTTATAAATAATCTTATATCTTATACAAAAACTCATGAAAGGCGCACACATAAAGAAGTCTCAATGAAAAGTTAATGGACAAGATCATCACTAGAAAGATTCTATGAAAACAAGTAGTTCATAGAGTCCCCACTTATGTAAAAAATCTTTAAGAAATAAAATTCTTAAAAAGTATAGGTATATTTAAAAATCTCAAAAAGGTTATATATTTATAAATTTTAGAAAGCTAAAAATCTCAAAAGATACATATACATCAAAAATCTTATAAGATAAAAACCTCAAAAAAATATAAGCACATTTATAAATCTCAAAAAGCGAAATAAAAGGTATAGGTACATCTAATTATCATGAAAGTTATATATAAATGCATGTATTCTTTAAAGACATAAGCCTTAATAGTTTACAATCATCATCCAAATATATTAAGACTATTATGTTCCACTGTAATACAGATCTTTTAATGCGAACTTATGAATTTGATCACAATCAAAAAGTTCCTATGAGCACAAAATTCAAACACTTGAAAGTATAATTAGAAGCATCACAGGATTTATTGAAGGGAAAACAGTCATTGAATTTGCCTAACTTATAATTAAATTGAGCAGCTCGATGAGAGCAATCCAATAATCCTTATATTATTTATTGTTTAAATCATTGAGTTATTTAAATTCTAAAAGAATGATATATGATTAATGAAATCAATACAAACTATCAAGTAAAGTGTTTTCAAATTTTAGCTAAATTAACTAAAAAATAACCCTCTAAACTTTATAAAGAGAATCTCATTTTCACATGAAATGAGTATATCCAAAAGTTAAATTTGAGAGCTTGAAGATAATAACTATTGGCAATCATCTTGGACCACCATTTAGTGGCTAATGTAGCCTAACTATTGTCATATAAATATTGTAGCCCAATTATTATCTTTTAGGTTATTATTGGTTAAATATTATTACTTAGTTGATTTTGTCATCCAGTGCCCTATACTGTAATAATAAAAGGATATGCAAGTACTTATAACTTCGTAGTCTTATTTCCTACAATTAGGGAGAAGATTGGAACTCTATAAATGCAAGGCTATAGTGGATATTTCTTACTAGAATAAGACTTGTGATTTTATTTCTTTTTTAGTGTTTTCTTGTAAAAATCTTATTAAAATTTATCACTTCAATCTATATGAGTATGTATGTTGGATATTTCTATTAAGCTAAAATTTAAATATTCTCTATTATCAAGAATTTTTACCACGCAACAATTAGAATATTCTCCACTAGAAAATTAAATTAGTTCTTATTAACCTCTATAACTATTTGTGTAATATATTAGTTCTTTAAATGTAACACTTCTTGGAACCATCAACACTTTACATTGATTGCTACTAAATGTCCAACTAGTTTTAGTATTTTATTTTCATTCATCCTTATTTAGCATAATAATATTAATGCTTGATTTACCTAAAAGAAACATTTTAAAAGAGAACAAGTAAGATAACTATCTAGTTTGAAAAAAAGGTCAAATCTTATTAAACATATTTACATATTTGAATCAAAATTAATATATCTCATTAAAAATAATCAATTAAGTATGAATCTCAAGGCAAATTAAATTAGAAACAACCAAACTTCAATTTTATTATATTTATAGTCAAATTGAACGTTTCGATGGGACAAGTCTACCATCACCAATAATAGGTTGATTTGAGCCTATATAAGCTCAATTAAGCTTCAAAAGTATAATTAAAAACTTAGAAATATTAATTGAATTATCACATAATCTTTAAATCTTGCATGCTTATAATAGAATCGAGCAGCTCGGTGAGTGGAATCTAATGAGTCTAAGAACACTCAAATGAGAAATTATTGAAGTGCTTAATTCCTCAAAAATTTATCTACAATCAAGCAAATAAATATGAACCATTTGATAAATTGTTTTGAGATTTTGGTTAAAGTTAGCAAAATACTGCCTCCCAAACCTATAAATAGGATAACATTCTCAACATTAAGGGAGGAGTTAAGAGGAAGCTTAGAGCTAAGCATATGAGAGCTTGAAATCATCATCATGTAACCATTATCAACCACCACTAATAGATGTTACTAACTATCACTAGTGGTCATTACAGTCTGACCAACATCATGCAATCATTATAACATTATTCTAAAGTTGTTGTTACCTACCTTCCACACACAATTGTATAACTCTATCTCCTCCCATCCAAGAAGAGAGCTATATATGGTGATTATTTGGACTGGGCTAGCCACATAGTTTTTTTTTTTTTTTTTTTTTTGTGATTTTTTATATTAAAATTTTGGTGTTCTTCATACTCTCTCTCTCTCTCTCTCTCTCTCTCTCTCTCTCTCTATCTATTTATATGCGTAAATTTCATGCAAACCTAAGAATAAAAAATTTTCACTTTACCATCATGAATTTTCTGATACACAATAAAAATTAAATATGTTCAATCAACTATAAAACCTACATTTGAATTATATTCAAATCTGGTTCAATTCAAGTTCAAACGAATTTATTTCAGCATGATTTGAGCTTAGTTAAAACAAGTTTCAAAACTTAGTTGATGTGCTCAAATCTGGTTCAAATAAAATTTGAATTAATTCTAAACTTTACTTTACCAAAACCTCATTCTAGCTTGATTCTTAGGAACCCTCCATCTTATTCTAAGATTAGATTCAATCAAAATGAATTCAATCTTCACCGATTTTCTTAGATATAATAAATAGAATTAAGATTAAGAGACATACCACATAATTCTTATGCATTTATATATCTAATATTTAAAATTTGTTATTTATATATTTACCGCTCTTCTATATTTGAAAATATGTATTTTATTTTTAAAAATTGAATGATTATGATATTTTAAATATGATATTTAAAATTGAGGTATTATATATGTAATACATAAGAATTATATAATATGTATATAAATCTCTCAAAATATAATTCATATAAAATAATTCTATTCATAATAATATTTAAATATTAAAAAGACTAATCTCTAAGCTTTGACGTTCTATTAAGAACTACTTTATTTGATTACAGCGTAATTATCTTCTTCTAGTACATGTAAAATAAATAAATCAGCAATGTGAGAAGGTCTTGTATTAATAAAATACAAACTAATGGTCTTCTGTGTTTGGACCACATTACATATAGCTTCAGGGTATCCTTTTTTAAAATGAATTTTAAGAAATATTTAAATATATAAATTATAAAAATGAATTTCTTTAAGAAAATATTATTATGAGGTCTATAAATTTATTTATTTTATATAATTAACCTTCAGCTATTAAAAAAAGGAAAAGAAATACCTACATCGTAGCCCACACGAATTCAGCCGCTAGCCTGTTTTCTAAAAGAAGGCTGCTGCAATTATTTTAGGGAGGCCCACAGCTACGGTGTCTTCCGCTAGCTGCCAAATTCAGCATTACAGGATTTTTTTAATGAATATTTATTTAATATCTTACTGATCTTATAGATAAAAATATTATTATAATTAATCTTATGAAAGTTTAATATCATATTCATTATTTATATGTATCAGATCTTCACTTATTTTTCCTTTTTCCATTTTAAATATAGACAAAAATATTTGAACTTAATCTGAGAGATTTTCGATTATACTCACCCATTAACTAAATTAAGAGACGATGAATTCACAGGATTTTTACCGAAGTCCTCGTCGGACCTTTTCGCACACACTTCAATGCACACAGCACGCCATATACGGCTTCTTCACCCGCAATGATTTATACAGATTTGAACCAGATAATTTCGAGTCAATTTACTTGTTATTTTTTATTTTTTTATTTTTTGAAAAAATTTAAGGGCAATGCCATATTCATTATCCAAGAAAATTATAAAAGTTTATATAAAGAGAAGATAAAATAGGAAGGGTAATATATCTTAACTTAGTGGTTATGAATTTTAAAAATTAAATCTTAGGTTGAATAATGTAATTAGTCGACTGGTTTATGTCGACTCAAAATTGCCAGAATATTGCCGACTCGACGTTTATTAAGCGAATCAAAATTCGAGTGTTAAAACCCTCTTAAAATATTTTTTAATTCAAAAAATCAATTAATCAGTGATGGGTTAGATGTATAAAAAATCGAGTCGATTTGGTTGTCGATCAAATTCAGTCAATTAGTTAGTCGGTAAAATCGAGTCGATTTGGGTTAGAGTTAGCTTCAACCCGACCGAAAAATCAAAAGGTCGATTTTTTCACCCGATCGAAAATTTTTTTAGATTACGAGCGAATTTTTTAGGGTTCTTGTAAGGTCAATTTTTGATACCCCTAGGTTTAAGTTCTTGTACATATGTTGTGTGTATGAATTTGTGATTAAATTTACTTAAATATCTCAAAAAAATAAGTAAAATTAGAATGAGGAATAACATTCCTCTCAAAACTAAATTTGGTAGAAAAAGTCAACCATAATATTATAAATAAAAAGAAGAAAAAACAAAACAGGACTCAAATGTAGGAATTAAAGTAGGTGTCATCCAAGCACTAAAATTCTCTTTAAGTTATCAAAAGACCATCCAATAAGGAAATAAAAATCTTATACCAATATGACATATTCTGGTTTCCATAACTTAGTTTTGGCATGAATCTCATTTTTTATGGTATGCGAGATAGGAATAGCTAGCAATCTTATACCCATATTTTTGATTATTTCTTTCTCTCCATATAAAGCATATAAGTCAACTAATAGATAGAAAGAAAAAGCTTTTCTTTGGTGAGAGGTACTCCATATCAAGCAATAAAGTGGAGAGAATAGTAGGACTTAGAAGGAAGTTGTCAAAATTAAAAAAATTTACAAAATTTTAGAATGTGTCCGAGAGAGCATTGCGAAAATATAACACTATATCATTTGATAACTACGTTCTAGCTATATTTTAGAAATATTTTAAAAAATTTGTGATAAAAAAATTATATTTTTTACCTAATTTAGCTACCTATAATGATGATCATAAAATTATATATATATATATATATATATATATATATATATATATATATATATATATATATATATATATATATATATATATATATATATATATATATATATATATGATATGGCTTAAAATCCGTGACATATCTTGATGTCAAAAGCAAGTTGATCCTAAGTTAATAAAGAGATAAAAGCCTTAAAATATCATTGAAAACTATGGGATATCAATTAAATCCTTAAATAGCTCTTAAACATGGAGTGTTTATAGTCAAATCGAGTGTCTTGAGGAGCTGGATCTAACAAGCTCAAGATCTCATAATTCTGACTTCATTTGAGCATTCAAATACTTAAAATACATCAAATAATCAAATGAATCATTTTGAGTCGTCCGATGGAATGGAGTGGTTCGGATTTTGTATGTATTTATAGAAACTTCACTCCTCTAATCTATAAATAGCCCCTCATTCTTCACATGAGGGAAAACAAAAGAGAGAGAGAGCTCAAAGCTTGAAAATCCTCCGGCTAATCGTATCTATCGGCCACTTACCCACGTTGATTTGAACCGTCGTCATCAACCATGCGATCCTCATGTCGTAATCTCGCCGGTGTCACGTCGACCATGTATCAACCATCGTCGGGTCATCATCGCCGACCACGGCAGCCACCCTAACTACCATCGTCGGTCGTCGACCATCACCTATCTTCGCTCATCACCACGACCTTCATCATCGGTCGTTGATCCCATTGTTACCATCATCTACTCTTGATTCTACACAATGTAACTATACATTGTTGCGATTCAGGATTCTCATTGTCGGCCTTCTATACAATTCTAATCCCGTTATCGGGAAATTTTTGTACTCAAATAGATACATAGTGAAGATTTTTCTTGGGCTAGGCCATGGTTTTCCCTCTTTTGAGATTTTTTTTATGTAAAAAATTCGGAGTTTTCTTATTAATTTTAAAACATTTGTGTCCTTTAAAGCTAAGGCACAATTTTTCTTCTATTTGATTTTCTAACACGCATCAGTTTGGTACCATATGTGGGAAGAAAACCCATCAATCACAATATTTGTGAACATCCGCATCATGGCCAATAGGCAAATACTCAATGAGCCTCCGCTCAACTTCATCTAAATCAATCTGAACCAAGGGCGTAAGCTTGCCTTACTTACGATTGGCGTGACCATCGGTGGTTAAGAATCTCTTTAAGAAGATTATCAAATGAAAGAGTCTCAAAATGAGATGATCCAACTTTTACGATGAACACGACAAACTTGCTATGAAAACACATCTCCCCAAGATCGATCATTAGTGGAGGTCAAAATGCTAATCTCACTTAACAAAAGTTCCTGCTTCCGGACCATGATGTTGATCTCGACACTTGTTTTGTCCATCACTGTAGCTCAACCATTGCTAATCCACCAATTATTCTTTTGGTAGCTTCACGTTCAATCTGTTGACCCATTTCGTCATGTTATATTACGAGATGCATGTATAGATGAATTTCCTTAAAATAAAATCCTCCCCTCGGTATGAGTCTTCACCTTTAAAATTATTCTTCAACATCCTATTAGATTTCAAGCTTAGAGAATTAATTCTGATGGGAACGACATATATGAACACATCTTATTAGAATCATGCATATCCAATGAGCTCTAATCACGCTTTATCTAGTTTTTAATCATAATGGTTCTTGATTCCACTCCCCAAGGGATCCATCCATACCTTTGACAACTCACCAAGATTTTTTGTAGAATAGTTCATTACAAATGGATGATCATAAAGATTCTTCCCTGTCTCAGGCATTAAAATGAGGGTGAATCACTTAAGGAATACTTCGAGAGATTCTCCTGAGCTTCGCCAAATACCGGGTAGACCACAACTATTAAGAGGAGCTTTCCTTGGAGTGTCCGGCCTTTTTTACTCATCACTAATGCAAGATGCAGTCCGCTCATATGCCCACTTGGTTCATCATGTGGAAACACAAATTTCTATCGATGAGGCTATTAATGCGCATCGCAAATAATTTGAACAATCTATAAGAAAATGTAAGAGCACCCGGGTACAAGACAGTCCCATCAAAGAAGCAACATGGCGTCATGATCTCCCTGACCTCACATCAGCGTGAACACGACCAAAAGAATACACCGTGAACACATCTCATAACATCCATGGTTATTGAGAGATGAAGAAACCATCAAGTGGTCACATCCACTTTGAAACCAAATTCAAAATCGTAATATTGTCACTTCCATCAAAGTTGTAGACATACTCAGGCTGCAAATAACTCAAGAAGAAATCGAGAGGCTCATTCAATAATGATATCTACGTTGATTTGTGAAGAATCAATCGACTCAAATAAACATAACTCCAACTAGGGGGCAACTAGAACAATTATCACATAAACAACAAAATGGTCATCAAATAGTTGGGGAAATTGAAACAATCGTAGAAAGACCGATACTATCTAATCAAGTTCTCATTACCACCTCTGAAGAGCTAGAGTTAAAGAAATCTCGTATTAATCATTATATCACTTTTAATGACTCGACTTAGAGTCAGTGTTTATCAAGATCCACTTGTCATCAAAGTCTGACTCATGTTATAATGTTAAGAGATTTTTTGATTGATAATGAGAGTTCTGTTGATGTCTTATTTTACTCTACATTTCTTAGCATGGGCTTGGTTAGAAAAGCTCCAACCCATATTTATTATCTGTTTTATGTCGCCATTGCAAGTAGAGGACAATCACCTTCTTGTTATCCTCATTTTTCGATAAGTGACTCATTCAATCCAATTCATTATGGTCAAGTCAGATTCAGCATATAATGCTATCTTCGGAAGGCCCCTCCAATCAATTTTCGTTTCCATTACTTCAGTGTCTCATCTTAAGATGAAACTTTTAACCCCTGTTGGGGTTGGAGTGGTCTATGAAAATCAACAGATAGCACAATCATGCTACCTTAGATAAGCTCAACCACGCCCTTCTGTGACCTTCAGCATTGAATATTTTAATTTTTTTTAAGATGAAGTACTTCTTAGGTAGAATTTGCTCTATTGCATTATCGGATGACCAACCACTACGAGCATTACAAGTGAGATCTTTGCTCTCAAGAACAAAGAAAAAATACATGAACTTCTGCGATCAAGACATCTTACTTGAGTCGGATATCGAGGTGACCCTTGATTATACACTCCTGAGATTGATTCAACATTCAACCGATCATCCAAAAGAAGCAAAATTTTGATGCCTCAGTATTAAACAAGAAGTTAAAATTATGGCTTATAGAGGTACATTACCACATTGCTAGCAAATGTTTTCATGATTAAGAAAATAAATAGAACATGGAGAATGTATATTGATTACATAATAAATCTTGCAGAAGATAGTTTTCTCTTCCTCGAATTGATCAATTGGTCGATGCTACGTAGACATCAAATGCTTTGTTTTGGATGCTTACTCAGTTACAACCAAATAAAAATGGACCCAAGGATGAAGAAGCTACAATTTCAAACATATAAAGGTTTATACTTTACCAAGTTATTTGGGTTAAAAATGCTAGTCTTTTGTCATACCTTATGAATAAGGTATTTAAAGACTATTAAATATGGAGGTATATGTGGATGACATATTAGTAAAAAGCTTGGAAGAATCACAGCATATTTCTGACTTAGAAATATGATTTAACCTTCTTTGACGTTATAACATGCGACTTAACCTGACGAAATATGCTTTTAGAGTTACGTTGGAAAAATTTCTTGTGTTTATGGTAACCCACCGTGGGATAGAGGCTAATCTCAAGAAAATCAAAGCTCTCAAAGATATGACTCCTAAGAATATCAAAGTTCAAGTTTGAATGGATGAATTGACTTATCCCATTTCTAGCCGTTGGATAAATACTTGTCATTCTTTAAAATATTAAAGGGAGCTAAAAATAATAATTTTTAGTGGACTGATGAATGTCAGTCTGCTTTTGAGCAACTAAGGGAGTATTTAGCATCTCCACCCCTACTATCCAAGCCTATTCAAGGAGAGATATTATACTTATACCTCACAGTCTCGTCCCACGCGATAAGCTTAGTTTTAGTGCGAGAAGAAAATGAGATACAACGAACAATTTATTATGTTAGCAAAATTCTCGTTGATATAGAAAGTCATTATCCATTGGAAGATAAGGTGACTCTGGCTTTAGTTTTCTCAACGCGAAAATTGCGTCCATACTTCCCAGCTCACACTATCGGCGTTTACACTCATTTATCATTAAGGGTCATTCTACAGAAACCAAAGGCATCTGGGAGGTTAATTAAATAGTCTGTAGAATTGGGAGAGTTTGATATCCATTTCCTACCCCGGCCTGATATAAAGTCTCAAGTACTCGCATACTTTATAGTGGAATGCACAGCCATAACTCCAGATGAGTTATCTACTACACACCTTTCGTCTCCTCAATGGACTCTCTATGTTGATGGGGCTTGAAATCTTTGGTCTTTGGGCAGAATCTTACTTATTTCCCCGTGAGAATACCTTAGGGTATGGACTTCGAATAAAATTTCCTATAACTAATAATATGGCTGAATATGAGGCTCTCATTGCATGGTTGAGACTCGCCATCGATTGTGAAGCTCAAGACTTAGTGATCCACCGACTAGCTTGTCTCCTCAGTTGAAACTTTAATACTCATAATCCTCGGTGGCCGACACCCCAACTTAGTAAAGTCACTTATTGCTCATTTCAAGACACATCAAATCATTCACATACTGCGAGAGAAGAATACTGAGCTACGCTCTCTAAGCTTGCTTGCTCTATCGGAGATCTATTTAAGAGAAGGCATGTTGAAGAAATATATTTTCTTAGTATCCAAGAGTCATGGATAATACAAGCAATTAATGAGATAAAAGAACTTTCGTGGATGGACCATATCCTGTCTTTTCTATAAGAAGGGATCCTTCTTGAAGACCCAACTGCTGCAACTCGTCTCCGAAGATAAGCTTCAAACTTTATGATTATCAGAGATGAACTATACAAACGAGTTTTTTTTGGGTTATACCTCAATTGCCTCTCACCATCAGAGGCCGATTACGCATTAAGAGAGGTTCACTCGGGGATATATAGAGAACACCTAGGAGGAAGGATGCTAGACCTTAAAATTATAAGGCAAGGGTTCTATTGGCCTATGATGAAACAAGATTCCTTGGAGTTCACAAAAAAATTTGCAAGTTGTCAGTTGCACTCTAACCTCCCTCACATGCCGCATACAAAGCTCTCATCCATTCAAAGCCCGTGGCATTTTGCTCAGTGGGGAATTGATATCATGGGACTTTTTTCGATAGCATTAGGGCAATGAAAGTTTATAATTTTAGCCGTGATCTTAATCTTGTGCTCCCATGAAGATCTGTTCTCTCAAAATAGATGGTTAATGGACCCTCAAATTTCATTGAAGAATTTGCTATTTTTAAGTATTTGGCTATATATTTTTGGGTGATTGAGATAATGTCATCCAAAATAAGAGGCAACTGATATGGCACTTAAATACTACTAGTCTAAGCACAAATCTTGATGTCAAAAGCCAGTTAATCCTAAGTTGAAACTAGTCGAGATCAAGCACTTAAAATATCATTGAAAATTTTGGAATATCAGTTAAATCTCTAAATAGCTCTTAAACATGGAGTGTTTATAATCAAATCGAGCGTCTTGACGAGTTGGATCTAACAAGCCCAAGATCTTATAATTCTGACTTCATTTGAGCATTCAAATACTTAAAATACATCAAAGAAATCATTTTGAGCCATCCGATGGAGTAAGTGGTTCGATTTTTTCATGTATTTATAGAAAGCGTCCTCTCTCTATCATAAATAGCTCATTCTTCATGAGAGAGCCAAAATAAAATAGAGAGAGCTCTAAAGCTTGAAAATCCTCCAAGCATAATCGTGCCACCACTCGATGGTCGTGACACCGTTGGTTGCACCGCCGTCGAGCCATCATCTATCGTCGTCAATCTCCCGGTCACCGTCGATCGTCATCGACCAGTGTGAACCATCATCGCGCCATTGCTCATGACCGTCGGCGTCGGTCACCGCCGACTACCATAATCATGATGCCATCGCCCCATCTTCCGCCGGTCATCCCGACGACATTCATCTTGTCCCATTGTTCACCATCATCTACTACCACAGCAAGCATTTACCTGACGTGATATAGATTTGTTGTCTTGAGATTCTCATTGTCAGCTCATCTCATATACAATTTTATAATCCCATTATCGGGAAACGTTTGTACTCTGAAACAGATACATAGTGGAAGATTTTTATTGGGCTAGGCCTCGTAGTTTTTTTTTCCTCTTTTCGAGATTTTTCACATAAAAATTCTCGAGTTTTCTTATTAATTACTCAAACATCTGTGTGTGTGTGTGTTGGATTAAAGTAATTTAAGGCGTAAATTTTTATTCTATGACTAATTTTCTAGCACGCAACATATATATATATATATATATATATTATAAAATAAAAAATTTATATACCTATCATAACTTATTCATATAACTAATTCTTTTAAAGCAACATCATCATTATTTTTTAAAATAATTACAATTATCCTAAATGTACCTTTAGATTTGAGCATGTTTACGTGAAAATCATACTTGAGCATTCAAATTAAAATATATAATCTAATCTAATCTAAACTTAATTCCACAATATTTTTAAATACTATTTTAACTACAAAATTAAATAAATAATTAACTTTAAATTCAAAATTTATATATTTGAATTTTGTTATAATAATGATAAATTATTATGTCAAATTTTAATAAATGTTGCTGCAGAAAGAAGATTTCTGCGTATAATTTTTCATGTAACTCTAACTTATCAAAGATTTAAACGAAAGAAACTACATCCTCGAAAAATTAATCTCGATCAAGACGAATCTTAAGGCATTTTCGTGAAATGTTTCGATCTAATCACCGATTTCAAAGCAAAATAAACCGACCGCCTCGATGAGACGAACATAGCAACATCAAGCATACCGATCCGAGCTCGACCGACTCGTGATCAAGCTATCGAAGCATAAAATGGATCCCGATCCGCCAAATGGTCACCAAAATCGACATACGAGGGCCGATCGGCTCAAGACAAATCCAACGAATCCAAGATCACCCAATTCGACATCATTAAGGCACCCGATCATCAAAACACATCGCGATCGGGGATGACGGCCGTCCGATGGGAGTGGTTGGAGTTTTCCACCAATTTACAAGGCCTGCCACTCCCAAAAATCTATAAATAGAGCTTCATTCTCACCTTAGGACCTAATCGATTTGAAGACCGAGAGCTCGAGAACCACCGCCGACCTTGACGCCGACGCATCTATCACCACCAAGTACCACCAAGTGAAGGTTCTGAGAGATCGCCTCGAGGACTAGAAAAGACCAGCCGCCTCTTTCTCCTCAAGATCAAGAGGTTGCTCCCTAAGATCGCTCGCCGCTTTTGGGAAACTTCTCCTTGGGTTGGAGTTGACCGATATTGTATTTTTCTACACTCTAATATTGTTTCCCTCAGAAACACCTTCTTCTCCTAACTAACGAGAAGCAAGGACCAGATCTTTGAACACATAGTGAAAGTTCTAGACTGGGGCCCGTGGTTTTTCCTTAACGGTTTTCCACGATAACCCCTGTTCATATATCCCCGCCAGGTTGGATAATTTTGGGCTACGATGAAGATCTCGATCTACCGGAATAAAATTCAAGACGCAAATACCGTGGGAAAACAGCTCATTGCTATATCTCCAATATGGTAAACGGGTTTGGCCCAACGCCCTCATTCTCGTGATCAAGGACGCCAAGTCTCCAACACTTCTACATAATGACTTCTGCCCCGTGTGAGGGTCCGCCCCTCTTTGGAAGATCGCTGCTCAAAGGATGGAGGATTCTAACGAAATTCTTCGACTCGCGAGAGGACCCAAGAAACGCTCCAACACGAAGAGCCGCAGTGTTCCGCACCCTCAAAGATAATCCGATTTTCTTCCCGAGAATGATTACCCGAATGCCGGATCAACAAGTAGAGAACCCTTGGCACCACATCCATGTGAACTTCGATACCGCCAGCTTCTACTCACCCCACGAATGGCTCACCAGACGGTGAAACTCCACGCCACCTTATAATGCGATGAACTACGACGACCGGTGTGAAGAGTTCTAAACAATCAATGATCCATTCTCCCCGCTTCTTCCAAAACTCGCCCCGCCGAGATCATCTCGCACACCATTCCGACGAGATTCAAGCTTCCCAAAGATGGACCCTTACGATGGCACAACCGATCCAGACGAGCATATCGATCACTTTCGAACGATCATGCACATTCGCCGCAAATGACTCTCTTGGTCGTATTCCTGGACTCTGACAAAGCTCATTTGGTTCTATTCACGCTAAGGGTCCGTCCGATCATTTGGAGAGCTCGCCGATTTTTTAGAACGCCTCGCTAACAAGAGAATCATCGTGGATTCATCACATCTCTAATCCGCGTAACGATGGAGAGTCCTCAAAGAATACTTCCGAGGTTCTCCTCAAGCCGACAGATACCGTGAGTAGATCCGTAACTTTGAGGGCGTTTCTGAGGACTCCGCCAGATACTTCTATTCATCATTAATGCGGAGACACCCATTCCTATGCTAACTGTCCACCGAATAGAGGCACAAATCTCCGGACGGTTATCGCTGCTCATCTGGCAATGCTTGAACCACCAAGCAAGAGAAGAAGGTTCCCAAAGATGATGTTCAAACATCTAAAAAAGAAGAGAGGCAAAGAACCTCCCCCAAAACCTCCTCGAACCTCGATGACTCAATGAGAGGAAATATATGGCTCTCAACACGCCATGCAACATCCTACCGCTATTGAAGAGGATGGCGCCAAGTGGCCGCACCTTTAAAGCCTGGAATTGGAAATCAAGAGAAATTTCGCCACTTTCGCACAGGTGGCACACCATCAAGAGTGCCACCAATCAAGGAGGAGATTGAAAGACTAATACGCCGTGGGTATCTAGCCGCTTTATACAAAACCAACCCGCCAAAGAAATGCCGGGGCAACCAAATGAGGAACCGCCAAGCTGAGAGATAGAAACAATTGCAGGAGGGCCGCTGTTATTCCAAATATTCATTGCCGCCTTCAAGAGCCGTCAAGAAGTCTCTGACCATTCTATCATTTTGATGATTTAGATCTAGATCCCACATCAAGATCCCCTTGTCATCAAGTGGTCGTGATCCATGCTTCAATATTAAAAGGATATTGATCGACAATGGGAGGCTTGATGTTCTTTTACTCCACTTTCCTCAAGATGGGTATAGAAAGAGAGAAGCTTCAACCCGTCCAATATGGATTTGATAATCGACCTAGAACTCTTGGGAATTTCCGACACGCAACCCACTTGATACAATTTAAGTCCGAAGCTGCATAAATGCAATATTTGGGAGACCTCCAGTTTATATTCGGCAATACATCCGTGTCTCACCTCAAGATGAAATTCCACACCACCGCATCGGCGGTGGAATCAACAGATAGCACGTTGCTATATCCAAGAACCTCAACATCGAGAACTTCGACCACGAGATGAGGATGCCTGCTTGAAGATGTAATTTGTCTTCCTATCTAAGTTGATCCATCAAAGGTGAAGGTGGGATCGGTCGCCTACCGATCAAATCGAATCGTAGATTTTCTCGCAGAAAAATCAAGATATCTTTGCCCGAGCGATCCGATATTCGGGCATTGACCAAGTCATTACGCGACTCCCTCAAAGTTGACTCAACCTACAAGCCGGTGATACGTAAGAAAAGAACCTTCGCTTCAACGACGCAGTCATGAACAAGAAATCACCAAACTGGAAGTCAAGTTCATTCGAGAAGTCTACTACCCACCCGGTTGGCTAACGGGTTAGTCAAGAAGGCCAACGGTTCTCGGAGAATGTGCATCGACTACACCGACTCGCATGCCCAAAAGATAGCTTCCCCTTCCTCAGATCGACCAACTAGTTGATGCGACATCGACATCGATGCCGAAGCTTCATGGATGCCTATTCGCTACAATCAAATCGATGAACAAAATGAGGAAGCAACATCCTTCCAAACAGAGTGGACTATACCGCTATCGTCATGCCATTCGACTAAAAAATGCCGGAGCAACATATCAACGCTTTATGAATAAGATCTTCAAGGATCTTATAGGCACAATATGGAGGTGTATTGATGATATGTCGGTGAAGAGCTTGGAAATATCACAAAGATATTTCGACCGCAAAGCTTTGACATTCTTCGACACTACAAGATGCGCTCAACCCAAGCAAGTGCATTTTGAGTTTCCTCCGGGAAATTCCTAGTTTCATGGTCACTCGGATGAGGCCAACCCCGAAGATAAAAGCACTCAAGGACATGTCACCTCCAAGAACGATCAAGGAAGTCCAACGCTTGACCGGAAGGATTGCTTTATCACGATTCTTGGCCCGCCAGAGATAAGTATCTACCATTCTTCAAAATCTTAGGTGCACGAGGAAATGGATTCCAAGTGACGATGAATGTCGACGCTGAGCAACTTCAGTCTATTTAGCTTCCCCTATTATCAAAGCCTATCCAAGGAGAGAAGTCGCATATCTATCTTGCTTTCTTCTCATGCCGTAAGTCGCGTCGACATGAGGAGAATTCATTGCACCATTTATTATGTCAAAGAAATCCTTTCTCGATACAAGGACGCTATCCACTCCAGATAAGATACGTCCCTAGTGCATTCTCGCATTAAAATTGCACTATTCTGCCCACACCATCAACGCCTACACTCATCTTCCATTAAGAACTATTCTCGCAAAGCCCCGATGTATCCGGAAGGTTGATGAAGTGGTCGGCCGAGCTTGAGAGTTTGACATCCATTTTCTTCCACGCCCCGATATAAAGTCACAAGTGCTGCTGTAGAATGTACCATCCCATCACCACCGAAGATCATTCATCACTCCATGACAAATCAATGGACATTATATGTTGATGGAGCTTCGTGTTTCCAAGTGAGCGTGAATTTTGCTTATCTCCCCAAGTAAAATAACTTTAAAAGCCACTAAAGTTCCTGCCACCAATACGCCGAGCAGGCCCTCGTAGACTAAGGCTCGCCATTGACCGGAGGTCCGTAACTTAGCCATCTACACTCACGCCACAGGCCTCACAAGTTGAAGGAGACTTCGACACCGCCATCCGCAGCTTGCCAAGCATCGCCTTTTTGGCAAAGTCACTGTAATCGAGACCCATCGATAACTCATATTCTAAGGGAGCGTAACACGCAGCGATGCCCTCCAAGTTAGCCACAACAACCAGTGAGATCTTTTCAAGAGAAAATACATGAGGACATCCACTTTCCCAAAGATTCAAGGCCCTCGGGTGATACAATCTCGGAGGACCCAAAAGAATCTTCATGGATTGACCGATCATGTCCTTTCTTCAAAGCGGGCCTTGCCAATGCACCGATGCTATCCGCCTCCCACGTAGAGAATCAACTTCACCATAATGATCTAACTCTACAAGCGTCCTTCTTAGGGCCCTACTTAAAGTGTCTACCACCTTCTGAGGCTAACTATGCAATGCGAGAGGTTCATTCGTGAATTTGTGGTGAACATTTGGGAGGAAAAGCCCTCCCTCAAAATCATGAGGCAAGGTTTTACCGCCTACAATGAAGAAGACATTGAATTTGAAAGAAGTGTAACAAGTGGCTACATTCCAATCTCACTCATACACCATCTCAGAACTCACCACAATCCAGAGCGCGGCCCTTTGCTCAATGGGGATCGATATAATGGGACCCTTTCCCATTGCCACCGGGCAACGAAAATTCATAATCTTGGCCGCTGATTACTTCACGGCGGGTGGAACTCCGCCAAAATCACCAAACAAATGCCAAGCAATTTGTCCGAAAATATTATTTGTCGCTTCGCAGATTCCAAAGAAAAATCATCACCGTGGACGCAGCTCACGTGAAAGACATTCACATCTTTCGCCAGAGTCGCATCCGCTAATCCACACAACATCCCCATCCACGTGCAAATGGGCGCATCAAGTCACAGACAATACTAAAAGGGCTAAAGACACGATCAACCACGCCGGGCAATGTCAAGAACTATCCAATGTTCTTTGGGCTTACCACTACATCAAGGGACCCTACCGGAGAAACGCCGCATAACTGTGTTTCGAACCGAGGTTATTCGCCGACATCGGGGTCCTAGAACCCATAACTTTAATGCCGACAAAGAACGACGATAAGCTTCGATTCCATCCGGATTCCCCGCAAGAGACCATGTCAAGACTCAATGGCTTCCTATCGCGATTGCTCGAGGTTTCAACCGGGTAAAGACCAATATCCGTTGGGGACCTCCCTCGTAAGTCTGACGCAGAAAAGGCCCACAAATGTAACAAACTCACCCGCCAAGGCCCATGTGGTGGTGTCTAAAATCAAGCCGCACGCTCAAGCTTAAGGATAGTATGGGAAGACTCTCCACGGAATGCTACAAACCTCCGTAAGTACTACCGTGACATCGCCTTTTATTCTAGAATGCGAAAACATTATCTGTATGTTTGATTGCAATTTGTTATCGAATTAACATTTATCGATACTGCTTGTCATACTTATTGTCCAACCTGGCATCGTTGTTTGGATTTATGTTTCATCTATAAAGTTCTCATACTTATGTGACTTTTCTTGCTTGTATTTTAAAACACCACTCAAGAGATCAACTATTGTGATTCATTCGGTAAGATCGATCCCTGTAATTGATATCTTCATACAAGTTAACATCGCCAGTAACGCCTGATAAACAACCTGGATAAGTGGCAATCCTCTATTTACAACTTTCTCCATAACTGTTAACATCATCGAAAACGCCCGATACACAACCTAGATAGATCAAGAGGTCCGTGGACTTCCAACCTCTTCCATACGTGTAACGCCATCGTAACAAAACAACCTCGATAGGTCAAAAATCCTCGGATAATTCAAGATCTTCCTGTGTTAACATCGCCGAGTAACGCCGATAAACAACCTTGATAAGTTGGCAATCCTCTATAGACGCCTACAACTTTCTCCATAACAGTTAACATCATCGGTAAACGCCCATACACAACCTAGATAGATCGAGAGGTTCTCGAGAGAACCTCTATAAATATATTCCGTGCAAGTTTGTCATCAAGTAACGCCTCTAATGATCTTAGAATAGATCGAATTATCCTAAAGGGATTCTGATCTCTTCTGCCAATCTTTATCATCGAAAGACACACAACTCCTAAATATTCACAAACAATTTTGTATATTATTAATACTTCGTAACATACAAGTACAATCAACCGTAAATAATATACAACACTAACAAATGCAACATAAAGGAACTACAACTACACTTGATGATGGTCTCATCAAGATGATGAAGAACTATCTCGAGTCATCCTCGCCGTCGCTAAGGGTCTGGGAAGCAGAGAAAGGACCTCAACACCAGCCTCCTACCAAGAATACGCCAAGCGTCCCCTTCAAGAAACCTCGGATGAAGCCTTCATCAACACACCGCCGCTCCAAAGCCTTCACCTCTACATCATACACGGTCTCCGAACGTGATCCTCAGATGATACTCTTGAAGGTCGAAGTTCTTGAAGTCCTCCACTACCGGATCCGGCCTCCGCTTCTACCCGAGATAAGTGCGCCTCTTTCTCAAAGGGCGAATCTGCTTCTTTGCCTCAAGACTAAACCTTCTCTAAAAGATCTTCGATCCTGAGCAACCAACCTCTGCTCTAGCCTCCACTAATTCATCCCGAGTCCGCTTCAACTTCGACAAAAGAAAGAGAAGTCGCTGAGTCGCCAACTCGGCCCGCACTCATCAAGTTGATTCTCCAACACGACATCTCTTTACTTTCTCCACATACCGCTTCTTATATTCACCATGGAGAAACTTGACCTTCACGAACTCAATTCCCATTCAAAGACAATGTTCATTTTGAAGTCAAGTTCTTGCTTCTTCAAGATTCAAATAAGAAAAATTACGTTAAACACCGGAAATGGGAAATAAAAGATGATGAACGCAAGAAGGATTGTTACCGCTTCAAGATGCCGACCCACGCAGAATGATTCAACACGCCCTCGAATGAAGATCCTTGGGACGACGGGTCTGACTTTTCGCATATATCACCATCACCTCGCCCCTTTTCCTCTTCTCTTGGAGACGTCCTTCCTGGAAGAAGCCGAGGACGCTGGGAGATCTAGAAACCTTTTGTTGTTTTCAACGCAATCGCATAAGACCGCCGATGAATAAAGCCCCGCCAACAAAGATTCTCCCGCGACAAATCTGATATATCAATCTCAAATCAAGATCTTCAATATTCGAATTTCGCCCCAGATATCTTCTTCACCAACTAGGGAATGGGTAAATCTCTCTTTCCCCATTTCAAGACCCCCATTCTTCACAAAAAAGAATCGCTGCCCAACTTGGGAGAATCCTTCGTCAGGTCAAGTAAATGACTCGCAGTGATACCATGCATCGCAGTAAACTTGCACATCCGCGGCGAGGTAATCAAGAGTCGCGCACACCTAAAAGACTATAAGTCCCATCACGATCGCCATTGCCCGCCGAACCGGGAAATGCAAACCGATGTCGACAAAATGGCGATCATCTCGGGATGGGGAAACCGCAATCCCGCCCAAACTCATCTCGTAATGGTGAAATACCCCGCGAGATTGGGCTCTATCGACTTCTTCTGACACTTAAGAACCAAATCAATAATATTTTTCCAAGCACGATCAATGTGTCTCCCGTGATCACGACTCCCACTAATCTTCGGCCCTCCCATTTTAGAAGGTTCCCTCGTCAGCCTGCTAAGTGGTCTGGACGTGTCTCTTTCAAAAGATTCTCACCCATCTACAAACACCCAAACTGCAATCGAGATGAAAATTATTCCAAGAAGAGTGCCCAAACTCCCACCGTGGGAGGGCTATGCATTGGTGGAGATGAGGTGGTGAGGTTGATCCAAGAAGAGTGCCCAAACTCCCACCGGGGAGGGCTATGCACTCTGAGATGAGGGAAGAGGTTGATCCAAGAAGAGTGCCCAAACTCCCACCGTGGGAGGGCTATGCACAGCTCTGGGGTAGAGAGGGATCCAAAAAGAGTGCCCAAACTCCCACTGGGGAGGGCTATGCACTCTAAGAGGAGAAGAGGAGAGAAAAGGTGTGCCTTCCCCTCTGGGGTTTTATACCCCTTCTGGGGCAAAAGTAAAACCTACCAAAATCAAACGCCAAAACCATTATTCGTTCGCTCTCACTGCCCGTCCGCTCGCTGGCACGCTCATACAAGGCTCATGGCCGAATCGCTGATCCATCTCGTGCAGCAAGCCGCCGGGCTGCGAACTGCCGGGCCGAAAAATCCACTGGCGGCCGCGAATCGCTGGCCATGGGTCAGAATCGCCGCCGCACCATGCGCGAATCGCCCGCCACAAGGCTCATAGCCACTGACCCGCTTCCAGCCCATCACCGCCGGGCTGAATCTTCATACCATGTTCGGCTCATGCGCTGAAGCCAGCTCATGTTATGGCGAAGGCTGGCGGCCATTATGGGCCATGCCCATGGAAGCCTCGTTGCCCGATGGATCCAGAACCTCGCCCGCACTCCATACCTACACGCATGCCTCAAGCAAATAATTACTCTATGAAGATTTGTTCTCTCAAAATGCGCTTGATGGACTCTCAAATTTCATTTATTTGCTATTTTCAAGATTTGACATATATTTTTGGATGACGAGATAATGTCACCCAAAAATGGTAACCGATACATCCTCGTAAAATTAACTGATCAAGCACGAATCTCAAGGCATTTAAATGCTTCGATCTAATCACCGATTTCAGAAACTTATAAAATGACTGCCTCGGCGAGACTAACATAAGAAACATCAAGTGATCCCAATCGACCGATCAAGCTATCGGAGCATAAAAATGGATCCTGATCCGCCAAATGGTCACCAAAACTGACATATTTATAGTCAGATCGAGCGGCTCGTCAAGACGAATCCAACGAATCCAAGATCACCCAATTCTGACATCATTAAGGCACCCAGATCATCAAAATACACCGATCGGGATCGCCGTCCATGGGAGTGGTTGGAGTTTTCCATGAATTTACAAGGCTCGCCACTCAAAATCTATAAATAGAGCTTCATTCTCACCTTAGGGGACCGGACGATTTGAAGACTGAGAGCTCGAGAACCACCTACCTCGACACCGACGACAATCACCACCGCCACCACCAAGAAGCTCAAGACGTGAGAGTCGCCTGGGAGATCGCTGTGAGGACTAGAAAAGACCGCTCTTTTTTCTCCTCAAGATCAAGAGGTTCCCGTAAGATCCGCTCGCCGCTTTTGGGAAACTTCTCCTCGGGTTGGTTGACCGACATTGTATTTTTCTAATATTGTCACCAAACACCTTCTTCTCAACTAACGAGAAGAAGATCTTTGAACACATAATGAAAGTTCTAGGGAGGCCCCTGGTTTTTTCCTTAACGTTTTCCAATGATAACCGTTCATATCCCCTCGCCAGGTGTTGGATAATTTTGCCACACGTCTCTCGTGATCTACCTAATAAAATTCTCAAAGACGCAATAAAATATATATGAAGATAAATATATTTTATTAATTTATTAATTTATGAATACAGTTGAACCTTGTGAGATTAAAATTTGATTTCAAAATAATTAAAATTTTTAGATAAATTTAATATATGAATAATTAATTATATGACATTCATCTTAAAATAAATTTGATATTTTTAACTTTTATCATAATTAATTTTTTATCAAAATAACTTAACCTTATTTTTTTTATTTTTTATAATATATATATATATATATATATATATATATATATATATATATATATATATTGTGGGGATTAAAGTTTTAACTCTATAAGAGATAAAGCACGAACCACAGTCATAAAAGAAGCTCCTTGAAATTTTAGATCATCATATCTTCACTTAATTTTAATACATTGTGTAAAGCACGTAAGTTGGTTGCCAAACACCGGTTTTAGGTTGAAAGCATGATATTATAATGTGGTTAGTCTTATAAGATTTTTTTTTTCATTTATTTGATGAATGGTGTTTCAATAGTCAAAACTAGAAGCCATGCATGATAATTTTCATACCCAAGACATTATTTTTAATAGTATCCACCATATAGTCTAACAAGAATAAGGTTTATTTCAATATAATTTGATAATATTTGAAGTGAGATTATTTTGTTTCATATAGTCATGAGGTTTTTTATCATTGACAACTAATTTTTACCATAATATGATAGTGGAGATCACAAGCAAAGCTTCTTGGAAATAAAATGTAAGAAGAGATACATGAAAAATGTGAATATAGAAAAATACATATCATATTTTATGTGAAAAACCCCTTTGAAAGGGTAGAAATAACAGATAAAGAAGAAGAATACACTAATCAAAAGAGATTGCGAAAAAGAGAAATGACGACTCAAAAAAGAATGTGAAAAATACTTTCTCAAAAATTAAAAGTAAATTTTACATTTACACTACAAATCTCACAAAAAAATGAGTTAAGTTCCTTGTATCAAATAAAGAGATATTTATAAAATTTTGCAAAATCCCTTATACGCAAATACTTAAAATGAACTAATAAAGTAAGAGCACATGAATTGTAATCTAAAGAAAATAATGAAATTAATCCAATGGACTAGGTCCTCATTTTGTGTGTTTATATTTTCCAAATAAAGCAAGAACACATATATTATAATCTCATAGTTGTAATAAAATAAATCCAAAGGTAAAGGCCTTTAACATGTGTATTTTTACTTTCATACTATGGTGAGTGGGACATGAAAAAATTCGAATCACTAATTTAAAAATCTCCACTTTGACATGAATTTTTAGGTTAAAAATATAAGTTTTTCATATAGCAATCTCTCTCCTCTTCCACAAAACTCTATAGATTCAATAACGAACACCTGTCTAATCTAACTATTGATTAAACTTAACAATAAAAAATGAACATCCTTTAAATGACCTTATTAAATCAGATCGAGCATAAATAAGAGCTCATTTTATACTAAGAAATCCCCCATCATATTTCTCTGAGATGCAATGCTTGCAGGCCTTCAATCGTTTGGTGTTTTTCCTACGAGAAGAGCTACTCAAAACTCAATTAAACATTCTTCCTTGATATGCCCAAGGCATATGTGCCATAGTTGAGTAGCTCCGCCTGTAGTGAAAAATGTGACATCTTTAATGATTATATCATCTTACAAGATATACAAATTGACAGGCACCATCAACCCTTTTTATGTTAAAAAAATATTATTATTTTAAAAGCAATTTAGAATTTATAATAAATGTACATCATAATTTTAATTTATTTATAAAAATAACGCCAAAGTACTTTAATTTTTTATATAAATAAAAGTTTCAAATATTTTTAAGTAAATTTTATTTTCTTGGAATGAACTTTTTTTGAAATAAGAAGTTAATTCTTTTTTAATTAAATAAAAGGTCATCTTTCATATAAAATATTGTGTTAATAAAGCTTAAAAGTTATTTTTAATTTTAATTTTGAAATTATAAGAAAAGAATAAATATTTTAAAAATTAATATTTAATTAATTTCAACAATTTTTCTCTATATTAAAAAAAAATTTAAAAAAGTTTTTATCATTATTATTTTTTTGGGGAGAGAGGGGTGAGGCTATGCCTCCTTAGCCCCCTTAAATTTATCTATGATCGTCAAGCTCTTGAGAGTATGTGTTCAATGTCAATATGACATTTTCAAAAATAATTTTTTAAAATAATTTTATTAGATATTATTTGTAAATGAGTTATGGCTAAATTTAAGAATAAAATATATGAGAAGCATCAAAAGTACTAGCTTGACATATCAAAATGTAAAAGTAACATCATATGAGATATAATGTTATTTCATTTCGTAGGCTTTTTTTTTTTTTTTTTTTTGGAAAAATTAAGGGCAAAGCCCAATTATATTCAAAGAAAAAAAGAACAAAGGAATTAAAAATTACAAGGGTAATCCCAGAGGGGATTGAAGGCTACAACAGGCAAAATTGAAAAAACAAAATGAACTTTTGCGCGAGAAAATCATAGAGTAAAGCATGCCTTAGCCTTACAAGTCTGACACAATACAATTAAAGAGAGAAAAAAGACACTCTGAATTTTAACGCAAAAAAATAAGAGAAAAATCTTCCACTATGATCCTTTGAGTATAAAGTCTTCCGATACAAGATTACATAATCAGATATGAGGAGGAAACAATAATAATCGTGTAATTTCACGATGTGAGATGCAGAACTATTAATACGGTACAATTAGACGACAAGCACGGATATTGATGGTCACTGAGGATCTTTGAGGATTCGCTTGAGGATCTCTTCCTCCTCACTTGCTTTTCCTCTTCTTCCTATTGACTCTTCCTTTTCTTCCTTGCTTGACTCTTCATTTTCTTCCTTTGAACTCCTCATCTTCTTGTTTCCTCTTCTTCTTTCATTGATGATGCAAGATCAAATACGGTGGTGGATTTAATCACGAGGCATATTCTTCACTTAATTTCACTTCTTTTCCTCTGAGGAATGAAGCCTATTTTATATGAGGAGGGCATCCTTAAATTCAAGAAAAGACATACCACCCTCTCGACGATTCGGATGATTCCTTTGATCATTTGATGTATTTGAGCATTTGATGCCCAAATGAAGTCAATTATGAGATCTTAGGCTCATTAGATCCGGAAGACGCCGATTAACTATAAACACCCCATATTTGACGTTTGGGATTTAATTGATGTCCCAAAGATTCCAATGATATTTTAAGTCTTGATCTCGACGATTTTCAAAAAATCATACTTTTCAACAACAAGATTTATTGACTAGATTTTGAGCCATATCGTTTTGGATGACATTTTAATCATCCAAAAAATATATGTCAAATGCTCAAAAATAACTTTAGTTTTGGCATCGGGACCGCCCATACCACGATACCGTCAAGGCGCGGCGCGCCATGCTCATGATACCGCTGGCTGCGTAATACGGACAATGCTACTCGGTCGCATCGCCAGTCGCTCAGGTCGATTCTGTCGATTATTCGCTGTCGGTGAGTCACGCTCGTCTCTGACGTCGGGTCGATCTGCCGGGTTCGGATTTCATCGTACGGAAGCGACGACACACCCCGACGAACGTCGAGGGCGCTGGCCACTGCTATATCGCTGTCCGCTGGTCCCTACCGAAGTTTTTATTTTTGAGGGATTTTACCATTTTGTCCTTGGGGCTATAATACCCCAGAGAGAGAAGGCACACCTACCCTCCTTCTTCTGAGGGTCCTGAGGCGATCAAGAAGCGATCATGCCCACTATTACATTTTCGGCTTCTCCGTTCCCTACGGGCCGTTTGTTAGATTATCAGGCCCATGCATACCGTCAAAATTCTTACCTACTCGTCCGGCGACCGTCCTGACGTTAGGAGGCGATCAAGGCCCATAGACGTTTCGGTTCCGGCCATCGGACCGTCCGTTGGAGCGATTATACCGATCGGATTCCGGCGATCGCCTACCGGCCTGTGAGGGCGATCAAGGCCCACCAGATATGTGGTTCCGGCACGGCTCGCCCGCGATCGGGTTTCTTTGACCATACGCAGAGAGGATCGCTCATCGGACATACGTCGTGTCCGTTCTGACCGTCCGCAGGCATTGCCACGGTACGCCGTGGTTCGTTACCTCCGGACCATCCGTTAGAGCGATCAAGGCCCAGATACGCCGCGGGTTCCGCTTTATCGCCTCGCCCCGTTGAGGCATGGCCCATTACACGATGGATTCCGGTTACGCCGTCCTTATCGGCCTCGAACCGTCTGGGAGAGGGCGACGGCCCACCGTGATATACATCCTCGCCGATTCCCGTCGACGGTTACCTGACCGTCCGTTAGAGATCGCGCCAATACTGTTTCGACGCCTCGTCCCGGCGATCGGCCTCGTGACCGAGTTAGAGGCGATCAGAATACATCGGTTGGTCACCGCGCCGACCGCCCGTTGGGAGGCGATCAGGCCCAGAGTTTGGTCCCGGCGACGGCCACCGGCGCATCGGCTCGACCATCCGTTAGAGGATCAAGGCCCACCGCATACCGCCGTTTCCGATGACGCCTGGACCGTCCGGCTGAGGCGACCGCGCCACGATATCGCAGTTCCTTATCGTTCGTTTGACCGTCCGAGAGGCCCACGAAACGCCATGGCTACCGGGCCTTGACGCACACGAAGTTTAAATCCGACGATGGTGACCACGACGATGACCGATGATGGCGGCGGTACCGACGGCCGCTGACGATAACCGAACGATGGTAGATTGCCGGATACCTGACCGGATTATGATCATCGGGGTGATCGTAATGGAGTAATCCGGCAATCGACGCCAGCCGGGCAATGACCGCGAATTATGGTTAATCGAAAATGCCGATGGTCTGCGAATCGGTGATGATAGGCAGAGGTGACCGGCGGTGATGTCACGGCGAATCGCGAATGTGGTTTGCGGCGGATCGACGACGGCCAGTGACCGCTGGGCGCGGACCGCGACCGGGTCCGTAGTCTACTTGTAGAAATAGGATTTGAAACTTCAATGGATCGCCCAAAGTTGATAATTGATGTCGCCAACTTGATGGAAGAGGCCGGAAGTCTACCAAGGACCTTTGACCTTCCTGGGGTTGTTTGTCGAAGTCGATGACATTAACCCGTATGTCGCTGGATGTCCACCAAGGACGCTTTGACCTTTCCGGTTGTTGTCGAGTTTTTCGATATTAACCCGTATGGAAGAGTGGATGTCCACCGGACATTTTGACCTTTCTGGTTGTTTCGAGCTGCCGACATTAACCCGTATGGAAGATATCGCAGAAGTCCACAAGGACGTTTGACCTATCATGGGTTGTTTGTCGAGTGTTTACCGATGACGCTAACCCGCATGGAAGAGGTCGAAGTCCACCAAGGACGCTTTGACCTATCGGTTGTTTGTCGAGTGTTTACCGATGACGTTAACTCGGAAGAGGTCGCGGAAGTCCACCGCGACGACCTATCTATGGTTTGTCGAGTGTTTACTCGATGACGCTAACCCGATGAAAGAGGTTGAATTGAATCCCGAGGAAGACGCGGGCATCGGCGTCGCCGATGACCTGACAATTATGATGACCGCAAGATTGCGGGTAACCCAGACGGTAGTCGACTTGCGGACCGTTGTTACCGACGGGTTATTGAAGGGTACAATCACGATGATTGATCGGCGATTTACGACCGCATATTTGGTTGAGGCCGACGGGTTATCAGAGCGGTGGCAACAATAACGACGGTGGATGATTAGTAGCGGACCGGCTACATTGGTTGGCCGATGGGGTTGGTCGTCAATTAACTCGCAGCGACGGTATGCCAGCTCCGGACGATGGTAGAGGTATGACCGCCGGCGCTAAGAATGCCGGAGAAAAGGACCACCATCGAATGAAACCGGCAAGTGATTTTGACCCATCCGAGGTTGTTTGTCGAGTGTGACACAATGCATGGAAGAGGTCAATCAACCGCAGGATTTTGACCTATCCGGTGTTGTTGTCGAGTGTGACTCGATGAAGTTAACTGCATGGAAGAGGTAATTGAATCCAAGGATTTTGACCTATCCAGGTTGTTTGAGTCTTTACCGAGCGACGTTAAATGGAAGAGGTCGTAGGAAGTCCACCAAGGATGTTTTGACCTATCCGGGTTTGTCGTGTTTACTCGACGTTAACCCGTATGGAAGAGGTCAGAAGTCCACCAAGGATGATTTGACTATCCGGTTGTTTGTCGAGTGTTTACCGATGACGTTAACCCGCATGGAAGAGGTCGCGGAAGTCCACCAAGGACATTTTGACCTATCCGGTTGTTTCGAGTGTTTATTCGATGCTTAACGCAAGAGGGTCAATATTTGTAAGCTTGTAGCCGAGTTGACTATTGATTTTGCCTTTTCATTGGTGTTTGAATTTTACTTATCTTGAGATTAAGAGTTGCCCCCGCCCGAATCAAGGAACAAGATGAAATAATGGGAATCGCCTTACGACGGCCAAACTATTGCGAAAACCGAGAGAGTAAAGTTTACGCCTTAGCCTGTGCAGTCCAAAGACACACAGTAATTAAAGAGAGAACAAGAGACACCGTAATTTTAACGTGGAAAACCGAAAAGAGGGAAAACCAACTAGCCTAAGAGCTTCCACTATGTATCTGTTTCAGAGTACAAAGTCTTCCTGATACAAGATTACATAATTGCATATGAGGGAGGAAAAATACTAACAATGATCTAATTGTCAATATGGTGATGGTTACTTCCTGGAATAGTGGTACAATTAGATCAGTGGTGGTGGTTGATGGTCGAAATGGGAGTGCAATCTTGTTTGGGGTGCGATCTTGCTTGGAGGATCTTTAAGCTTCAGAGCTCTCTCTTCCTCCTCACTTGGGCTTTTCCTCTTCTTCCTCACTTGACTCTTCCTTTTCTTCCTTTGGGACTCTTCATTTTCTTCGCTTGGACTCCTTCTTACTGTTTCAGCTCTTCTTCTTCTTCCTGTTTGGGCGATTGATCAAAGGATCACATGGTGGTGGCGGGTTTACGACCGCCGAAGCTGGCCTCTTCTTCACTTCACTTTTTGCCCCCCTCATGAATGGGGATTTATATGATGGAGGAGGGCATCCTTTAATAAAGACATACCACTCTCTCGATGCTGGGATGATTCCTTTGATCATTTGATGTATTTTGAGCATTTGATGCCCAAATGAAGTCGATATGAGACTCATTAGATCCGCCAGACGCCGATTTGACTATAAACACCCCATATTTGAGTTTTGGGATTTAATGTCCCAAAGATTCTAAATATGTTTTGATTTTATTTCAAAATCATAGACATCAAGATTTGCTACGTATTTTGAGAGCCATATCAGAACTAAACAGGAAAATCCAAATGAAGGTGGGGGAGGGGGAGAAAAGAGAGCAGCCCCCTAAAGCGAATTAAGAATTACAAAATACAGTAAAGATGAGAGAGCAGTCATCATTTCTAGTGCCTTCTGATGCACAAATAATCTTCCAACGGTTGCCAGAGCTCTACCATCAATGAGTATACGATTTTGGCTACGGAGGGGCAGCAGCAAACAGAGCAGGATCAAAAAAAACATTAAGGAATACCCAAAGTTACATAACTGACCCTCCAAGATGGAAGAGGCATGTGCAATAGAAGGGCAAAAAGACTAAAGACTACAGTAGCCAAATCTTCATCATTGTCTGGAAAAAAAAATTCGAAGACCCATGAATTGCAAGTAGAGAAAAAGCTGGGACAGACATTCAATTAGTGTGATAACATAGTTAAGTATTGAGTCCCGAGAGATCAAAATTCATCCACTTATCTAAGGTGAATTTAACATTTTTAGGCCATGTTACTTTAATATTCCACATTTTGAGTTTATAAGAAACCAGGGATTGCACCTTGATTTTGAGACTTTGAAGAGAAGAGGCACCCTTTGAGTGAAGTCTGGAATTTCTCTCCCTCTAGACAATATAAACACAGATAGACTTAATAAGATAACGGAGCATTTTTTAATACCTTATAGTCTTGATCCAAAGTAGCACATAGAACTTGTTGGAAGAAGGTTGCATGAGAAAAAAATGTTAAAAATTTTTTAAATGTGAATTCACGTATGAATTTAATTATACATTATATATTATCTTATTTTTTATGCCTATTAATTTTTATGATCAAATAAAGATTAATTAATTTTAGGCTTTTGAGATATCTTATTAATTTTATATAAATTATCATGTAGAATCTGGATACTTTTTATTTTGTTTTAATGAGAAATAAATAAGATTTAAATGTATCAAATATAAATAAAGTCATTCTAAAAGGTGAAGTTTTATTTTACTCATATCCCATCTCTTGAAAAGAGCTCTCTCTCTCTCTCTCTCAAGAACACTCATTTAAAAGTGGAAGGTCAAAATCCTATATTAGCTCTTTCATGGAATCGCTCGATTAAATCTTCTTGATGATTTGATCCGATGATAAATTTATTTTTATCTTTATATGTTTCCAACAATTAAGATCGCTATCATGTTGAATCATTGAAATGATTTTTCCTCTTCATTCAGATTAGATTCAAAATTTTAGATCAAAGATACGATTCAAAATTTTGAGAAATAATTTGATCATTCGTAAAGTATCGATATCATTTAGATGGTTTTTCTATTATTGATTTTGAGTAAAACAATATAGCTAAATTTGTTTTATATTTTGTTCACAATTTCAATTTTTATATGATCGATATATTTATTCTTGTCAATGTGATCTTAATATAATATATATAAGTTAATATAAATATTATAATTATTTCATTTAATTAGGTTTCATATAGACGTTTGGCCTTACTGTTTTGCCATTTAATTATTACATTTAAATTTTCAATTTTATAAATATTTATATTTAAAGTCTTGAACGGCTACACAACACTCATAATTAAGACTTGAATAGTGAATGTTTCAATTTATTTTATTTACAGCCGTCATAATATGAACCTTTTCACCTACTTAATATTTATTTCTGATCGATCACATATTTACACAAAAATAAATGTCTTCAGTTAATATCAATTTCTAGCTTGCGTACATTGATTTTAAATGTAATTAATTGTGATGGCTCGTTAGATTTTATTTTTATTAAAGTGAAAAACTTTTATTCTTTCATTTAATCCTCCGAATTCAAGAAATGATTTTATTTTGTCCTATACAATTAACTCACATTTATTGTAAATGAATTAAATAATGTTCATATAAAATAAATTATATCTAATTGATGGGCTTATAATATGAATGAAATAAATCCCATATTCAAGTATTATAATACAAGTTATATATTATATATGAATAGTTTATATATTTCTAATTAATTATTTGAATGTACACTTATCTGTTGTTACATTCAATATCTCTATTAGCCAATTTCATGATATAATTTATATTCATTGTTTTAAAATAATTTAAATTGAAATAATATGTCACTAAAGTAACCTCTATTATTTCAATTTATTTAATTTTGAAATATATGAATATTAAAGGATTATATTTAAATCTATGCGAAAAATAATAAGCCCAAAGAAAAATTATTTTTTGGTCAGATTTTATGCAGTTACAAATATGTGATAATTTTATATTAATCATGCATATAATATATATATCCAAAGATAAGCATATCATTGGCAAAATTTATTATCAATATTTGTTGACTATAATTTTAAGAGTATCATTTACAAATTATTATTTATGTTCAAAGATTAAATTATAATGTTGTGTTAGGTATCTTATATATGTCCATTTTATTAAATATTTTATTTCAAGCATATATTTTATTTATATTATATATGCATAAAAATATAATATATTATTAATGAGTATTATTTTTCTTTTTCGCTTAATGTTTTCTATATCTGTCAATTTGAATAGCATTCCAGTGTTCAACGGCATTAACTTTAAGAAATGAAAAAAGCATATCACCATTATTCTTGGGTGTATGGATCTTCACTATGCGATCCGGACTGAACGTCCTCCCGCCATTATTGTGGAAAGCACTATTGAACAAATGACTAACTTTAAAAAGTGAGAGCGTTCTAACCGCATGAGTCTTATGATCATGAAATATTCCATTCCAGAAACCATAAGAGGTGCAATGCCTGAAAAGGAATGTGCTAAAAAGTTTCTAAGCTAAATAGTATATCATTTCATTAGTTCTGAAAAGGTCAAAGTGAGTACTATTCTTAGTAAACTCGTTTCAATGCAGTATAAAGGCAATCAAAATATAAGGGAGTACATTATGGAGATATCTAATTTTATTACTAGACTGAGAGCACTAAAATTAGAGATGTGTGATGACATTCTTGTACACTTAGTTTTGATCTCTCTTCCTGCACAATTTAATCATTTTAGATAAGTTATAATACTCAAAAGAAAAAATGGACTCTTAATGTGCTCATTGTTCAATGTGTGCAAGAGGAAGAGAGACTGAAACATGACAAAATAGAAAGTACTCACTTAGCTACTTCCTCTCATGACATTGTTACTAAAAGAAAAGGGACTTATAATGGCTAAGGAGCTGCAGACAAAGGGACTTCATAGTATAAGGTGCAACAGAAATAAAATAATGTTGTTACTTATTTCTTTTGCAAGAAGGCTGGTCATGTGAAGAAGGATTGTCCCAAGTATGCAAATTGGCTGATGAAAAAGGGTAAACTTCTCAACTTTATTTGTTCTGAAGTTAATTTATCCTTAATACTAAATCACACTTGGTGGATAGTGCTACTCACATATATGACTATATAGGGTTGTCTAAGGAGAGCATAATGCGTCAAAGATTCATCTATATGAAAAATGGCAATAAAGCTCCTGTTGAAGCAATATGCTTATATAGATTATATCTAGAATCTGGTTATATTTTGAATTTATATGAGACTTTTTATGTGTCATCATTTAAACAAAATTTAATTTATATTTCTTGTTTGGACAAATCTGGTTATTCTTGTTCATTTAGAAATGAAAAATTTAGTCTCTTTCAGTATTCAAATATTATTGGTACTAGTTCTTTGGTTGATAATCTATATAAATTAGACATTTTTGTTTTACAAATTAATGAAACCTTGCATGCAAGTAATTTTGTTACAAAACAAAAATTACTGAATGAGAATTCACATATGTTATGCCACATGTGTTTAGGATATATTTCTAAACATAGAATTAAAAGACTTGTGTCAGAAGGAATTCTTGATTCTCTTGATTTTTCAATTGATAAACTCTGTATATAATGTATCAAGAAAAAATAAATAAATATCAAGAAAGTTGGAGCTAATAGGAGTCTAAACGTCTTGAAATTAATTCATACTGATATTTGTGGTTCATTCTCTATAGCTACTTGGAATGGTCAATAATATTTTATTACTTTCATAGATAATTATTCTCATTATGGGTACTTATATTTGATTTATGAGAAGTCACAATCACTGGACGTATTCAAAATTTTTAAGACTGAAGTTGAAAATCAACTTGGAAAGAAAATAAAAACTATCAAATCTAACCGTGGAGGTAAATACTATAGCAGATATGATGGATCAGATAAACAACGTCCAAGCCCTTTTGTCAAATATTTAGCAGAATGTGGCATCATTTCTCAATACACATGTTAGGGACTCAAAATGGTGTAGCTAAGAGACGAAATCGGACACTTATGGATATGGTTAGAAGTATGATAAATCATTCTTCTTTACCAGATCCACTTTGGGGAGAATCCTTACAGACTGTAGTTTACATCCTTAATAGAGTTCCGAGCAAAGTAGTAGCTAAAATCTCATATGAATTATTAGTTAGGAAGAAGCCTAGTATTAGGCATCTTCATGTATAGGGATGTCCAGCTGAAGCTATATCATATAAGCCTAATGAAAGAAAATTAGACTCAAGAACTATAAGATGATATTTTGTTGGATACTCAGAAAAGTCGAAGGGTTTTAAGTTTTATGACTCTTCAAATAAATCCCTTTCGAGATGCAATGCTAAATTTATTGAGAAAGTTGAATATGATAAAAGTAATAAACCTAAAAATGTTATATTTGAAGAGTAATTTATTACTCTTCCTATAGTTACAATAGAAAATGATCAGATAATTTTACCTGATCTTATTCAAATTGTAAATACGGATAATCAAATATTCTTGAGTTAACTCCCACTCATACTAAGGAATCACAAAAACCTCAAATTGAAGTGCAATTAGGAAAATCCACTAGGGAGAGGAGATTAGTAATTTCAGATGATTATGTTGTGTATCTCCAAGAACATGAATTTGATATTGGATTGGAGAGTGATCTAATCTCTTTTAATCAAGTCAAATAAAGTGTTAACTCTCATAAATGGAAAGAAGCCATTGAGGATGAGATGAAATCAATGAAAGACAATGATGTTTGGGATCTTGTCAAATTATCTAAATCAGTGAAACCCATTGGTTGTAAATGAATTTTTAAAATCAAATGGAATTCAAAAGGTAATATCGAAAGATGTAAAGCATGTCTAGTTGCTAAAGGTTTCACTCAAAAGGAAAGCATTGATTATAAAGAGACTTTCTCTCCAGTTTCTTGAAAGATTCTTTTAGAATCATTATGGCACTAGTAGCTCATTATGATTTACAGTTATATCAGATGGATTTAAAGATTGCATTTCTCAATGGCAATATTGAAGAAACTATATATATGGTGCAACCAAAAAAATTTCAATCTTCTGATTCAAAACACCTGGTATGCAAATTAAAGAATTCCATCTATGATTTAAAGCAAGATTCGCGTTAATGTATAAAACACTTGATCAAGTGATTACTTCTTTTGGTTTTAAAGAAAATATGTTGATCAAAGCATTTATCACAAAATAAGTGGGAGTAAATTCATCATCCTAGTGCTATATGTTGATGATATTCTACTGACAAGTGGTGATATAAGCATTTTGCTTGAAATCAAAAAATTTCTTTCAAATAAATTTGAAATGAAAGATCTTGGGAATGCATCTTTTGTGTTGGATATATAAATTTATCAAGATTTTTCTCGTGGTATACTTGGTTTATCACAAAAGACATATATTAATAAAGTAGAAAGATGAAAGATGCGAATGAAGATACACATATTACTAAAGGTGATAAAATTTCAATGTCCAAGAAATGAATTCGAAAAGAGAGAGATGGAAAAGATCTCTTATGCATCTGTAGTAGGGAGTCTTATGTATGCCCAAGTTTGTACGCGATCGGATATTGCGTACATTATTAAAATGCTTGGCAGATATTTAAGTAACCCAATAATGGATCATTGGAAAAACAGTAAAATGAGTTATGCGGTATCTAAAGAGGCCAAAAGACTTTATGCTCACATATCGGAGATCAGATCATCTGGAGATCATGGGATACTACGATTCTGATTTTGCTGGTTGCCTCGATAATAGAAGATCCACTTCAAGTTATATTTTCTTATTAGCTGGAGGAGCTATGTCTTAGAAAAGCACTAAATAATCACTTATAGCTTCTTCCATTATGGAAGCAGAATTTATAGCTTGTTATGAGGCATCAAATCAAGAAATATAGCTATGAAATTTTATCACTAGGCTAAATATTTTTGATGAAATAGAGAGACCATTAAAAATAAATTGTGATAATAGAACCGATGAGTCGTATTCAAAGAATAATAGGAGTTCATCAAAATCAAAGTATATTGACAAAAAATTTCTTATTGTAAAAGAAAGAGTTCAAAGTTATCAAGTATCTATTGAGCATATTAGTACAAATTTTATGAATGTAATTTCACTTATAAAAAGTTTACCACCTAAAGTATTTCATGAGCATGTGGCTCATATGGGAGTGGTTTACTTTGATGATATACTAACATGATGAAAGTTTGTTTATGATGTTCAATGATTGTAAATATATTTTTCTGATCAGAATAAAGTATTGTTATTATTTTATAGTTGAAAACTCTGAAATAAAGTTATGTAGTTTCAATTACAGTTTAACATAAATAAATGAAACTATATTTATAACTCTTTTGAGTTATAATATATAACCAATTAGAAAGAAATATGATATATGATCATATTACATGAAATTTTCATGCTACACATCCATACTAGATCTATGTCGTTAATCATATTGATTTAGTGATCACTGTTGGGTCTTGTTATAGAAAAATTATAATAAAGATCACTTTGATTCTATGTCAATATTATTAATGGACAAGATTGTCTAAAAATATTCCTCTTTGAAGATAACAAATATTGAGCTCTTAAAGTATTTAATAAAGTATATTTTTTAAGCAATATATATATATATATATATATATATATATATATATATATATATATATCACAAGTGAGAGATTGTTGAAAATTTTGAATGTGGCTCACATAATTTAATTATAATTATACATTATGCAATATCTTATTTTTAAGTCTATTAATTTTTTTGATCAAATAAAGATTAATTAATTTTAGGCTTTTGAGACATCTTATTAATTTTGTATGGAATTATCATGTGTAGAGACGAGACATTTTTTTATTTTATTTTAATGATGGGATGAAATAAAATGAAATGTACACAAGTATAAATAGGGTCATGGTCCTCATTCTAAATGGTGAAGTTCTCATTTTACTCATATCCCATCTTGAGTGAAAAGAAGGCTCTCTCTCTCTCTCTCTCTCTCTCTCTCTCTCTCTCTCTCTCTCAAGAACACCTCTTTAGAAGTGGAAGGCTAAAATCCCGCATTAGCTCTTCTATGGATTCAGGTACGCTTCCGATTAAATCTTCTTGATGATTTGACTTGAGATTCGGATTAGATAATTTTATTTTTATCTTTATATATTTCCAACAAAAAATTCTCATTGGACAACACATTTCTTATTAGCCACATGGAAGTGGGACACTGAAAGAATCGGTGGGTGTGAGATTCTAAAGCATAATTACAAAAATTACATTCTATAGTAGAGCCTAAATCTCTTGTTGAGAGAACATCAGAGGTGTTGAGACTACCAACATATGTCATCCAATAAAATAAAGCTTGATTAATAACGAAACCTTTAAACCAGGTCTCATTCGACCAATTCATTATAGGGTCCAAAACAAAGATGAAATTTGTTATAAGCTTAGCTGATAAGGTTTTATTATTTTCCTAGAAAATTTCATCTTTCTTAGGACCTATGGGGAAAGCAAGAATCATGTTGGAACATACAGACAAGTGTCAAACTCCATTTTGAATGATGGAGCTTATTGTGCTATGAGGATGCATATTTAAGATATTAAAGCAATTCGGCCCTAAAATCTCATAAAGGGAGTTTCCTAAACACCAAGGGTCAAAGAATAGTGAGAGTGGGGGAACCATTGCCAATGTGAAAGCTAAGCTTCTTCTTGAATTTGCATGCACACTGTTTAAGCTCTTTCCATAAGGCAGAGAATCATGGAGATAGAGAGTTCCAAGGGGAACTATATTTAGAAATGAACTAATCCTCCATGCTAGAAGTCTTGTTAAAAAGCTTCTAAAGAGTTTTGATCTTACATAGTAGATTAAAGGAGGTAGAAAAGAGAAGACCAGTGCCACCCTTGTTCTTAGGAAAAGTTATTTTGCTCAAGAAATAAGATGGATTTTATTCTAACCCCCACGTTGATAAAAGAATTTAGCAATAAAGGATGAAATTTTTTTAATGATGCATTTTGGGAATGTCATGGTTCTAAATCAATATGCAAGATAGTTATTAATAGAAGATTGAATTAATTGAAGCCTTTCCCCAAAAAATAAAAGTTTGGATTTCTAGACCTCAAACCAAACGAAACTCCTATCGAAGAGTGGATTGAAGTGGACTGATTTTGTTGAACCCGCCGTTAGAGGAAGACCCAAATATTTAAAAGGGAAAAAGCTACGATTCACATTTAGAATCCCACAAAACAAATTAGCACAGCTAGTGGTTTTGGAGAAATAAATTATAAACTTATCTTGGTTTACTTCAAGTCCCATGAAAGCGAAAAGAACACCAATGGTGAATTTGAGAGATTTTGTTGTTTGCAAGTTGGTCATCCCTGTGACCAAGAGGTCGTTAGCAAAGAGCATGTGAGAAAATTTTGAGAAGAAATTCATTGTAATTGTAAAGAGTAGAGGGGAGAGGGGACAACCTTATCTCAATCCATTGGAGGAGTTGAAAAAGCCTTTGATTTCTTCATTCAACACAATAGATAAAGACTCATTTAGAATTCAAGCTTCAATCCAATTGATAAAGAGATGTGGAAAACCCTTATGCAAGCTTTTATTGGATTTTACGATGCTATTTCATTTCACCTGCCAAGGCAATATTCCTCAATATCATCAATCATCATTTATTTCTAAATAATAGCTGAAATTAAATTCAATTGAAAATTCATTAGGTTTGACTTTTAGTTTATGATATCTAATCAGTGGTATTAAAAACAAATTAGAGTGAAATAAGTGATTTTATAGCTTTTGTAATCATAATTTTAAATACTTTTGATTAAAATTAAATTTGATTTGCATTATATCAAGCCTATGTTTGATCCCACCTTGATTAAACTCACCAACCAAACGGTAAGGCAAAGTTACACCATTAATTAAGACTAATTAATTCCGCAATAATGACAGTAAAGACTATTAGGCGAGATCAAAATAATTCTCATGGTCAAAATTTATCAGTAGCGTCGCTGAAGTCATATCGAATGTCAAAACAATTAAATAAACAATCCACATCTGCGAACCATTTATTTTACATTTAACTCTTCAAACAAATCTGCTCCATAGAAATAATCAGCTTGTAGGACCCACCAGCCACTTCTTTCAACACATTCCTTGATAGGAAATATCACATTATATATATATATATATATATATATATATATATATATATATATATATATATATATATATATATATATAATTTTTATAAAATAAGTTTCAAATTAAGTTTAAAGTGATTTTATGAATAACTCGATATTTATCTTAATTACTTTAAGTGATTAAAGTTTTTTTTATTAGTATGTTAATATGGATTTGTTTGAGTTAACTATAAATCTAAGATATTTTAATTTTCTTTGCATTGATTTCAATAAATAAGAGATTACATAAATAGAAGGAAAAGAATTAATAAGATTAAAATATGCATCTATAGTAAGAAGCGGTGAAGGGGATAGATAATATGAAGAGAAAGAGAGAAACAAGAATAAAAATATTATGTCAAAGAAAAAAAAATAGAGAATTTATTTGATGTATATATTCTTTAGATATTATGCAACTATAGGAGTATCAAATTTTGTTTGATCGATTAGATTAAAAACTTTGAACTAAATCCAACTCGATTTGAATCTAGCTATCCCAAACTCCACCCATCTAAACTAATTATTATATGAATCATAAAATTTTTTTATTAGAATTAGCGTGATCAAATTAACCCAAATATGACCTATCATAAACTCACTTAATCTAATTATGAATAATAATCAAATTATATTTTAGTTTATTATAGGCTATTTGGGTTGACTGAATTTAAATTGAATAACAATAGAGTTAAGATTTTTTTACTCAAAAATTAATCATTGGATTAGCTCATTTTTTTCACACTCCATATACAATAGTATGGCATTGAAGATAAATATCAAAATAATAGATGAAAGAAATTATGACAAAAAAAAAAATATCATGCTAATATGAATAGGGATACTACCTAAGGACCTTGATATATTATCCTCCAAATCATTTTAGTATTTGGTCCTTCTATAATTCCTTAAAACATTAAAAAAAATTATGTGAGAAAGTCTGATACACTCAAAGTCATAATAACTAAAATATTTTTTTACAGAAATAATCGTGAGTAAGATAATTGAGTAAAATTAAATAATTTTTTTATTTTTTATTTTTTATTTATTTTAACTTCTATAAATTTTCTTATCATCAATATTATTTACATATAATTTTTTCTTCAAACGATTACTACTAAAGTCAGTTTGAGACATTTTAAGAGATAATGCGAGTAATAATTATAATAAAAAGATTAATTGTGATCTCATAAATAGAAGTGTTGGGAGATATGAGCTTATCATTTATCATAAAATTATCTTCAACATACAATAATGAAAAAATATAATTTATGTAAGCCGACAAAACAAATATCTATCATATATCAAAATCAAATAAGGCCATTCATAAATTTTTCACAAGCTAGCTCCTAATTGATCTAATATTTTCAATCACTCTAAACTTGACCCTTGCCAACATGGCATCATTTGATTGGTTAATAGTATTACACACATGCCTATTGAGTGCCTCCCATTCACTAATTTTCATAATAAGCAATAGATGAAATACCCTCCCACTTAAGTTTTTCATCAAACCATCCCTCAATTGCACCAAAAACAAAAATATATATTAATAAACAAACAAATGAGTCTTCTCTCTTCAAAATAAACCAGACTTCCCCTTGTTTCCCTGTAGCATTTGGCTGGCACCGCAGCCCACCTTCTCATTTGAGAGCGACAAGTGGCAAAAAATTTTAAACTGGTGATACATAGATAAAGCTGTAGAAGTTGGTTTAATTCCATTGGATTTTCTTTAAGATTCGTGAAGTACAGTTAAATATAATCCTGATGTTGAAAGGTGGGACCCCAGCATTAATAGCGCAGGCAGCCGGAAGCTGAGTTTAATAAGCCATTGGAAAACAAGACAATCCTTTTCCTATCAAATCAAAAAGTAAAGGGACCCAACGCCAACCACCTTGCATGTGCGTCCATTCATTGCCTTTTCTTCTCCCCCACCCTCTTTAATTATTTTTTATATACCTTTGGCTTATTTGTTTCCTCAAAAATTATTTAAATATAGGTAAGAGTTGAGTTTAAAAATATTGCAATGAGTTTTATATTTTTTAAATTTTTTTTATTAATTTATTAGTCATAACTCAAATATAAAATAAAAAAATAAAATTAATGTGATTTTCAAATATATTATTATGTGTTATTTATCTCAATCAGTTGGTTGAGATCTTAGTTAATTCTCGAAGTATATGAATTTGAATCTTAGAGAATATATAAATGTATAAGTTTATCATGAAAATAGCTCAAATTATTCAAAAAAATCTCTTGCATTTCAAATGTACTTCCATCATAATAAAATGTGTTTCAACAATAATATATATATATATATATATATGAAATATTCAATTATTTTTTTAATACAAATTGCAATGAGAGAATACAATAGGATAGAAACTAAGATATTATTTATAGCAAAACATTAATGATGGCATCCCTCCATGCCATGTGAAGGAAGGCATTAGCATAAATGATGTGAATTAAATGATCAATGCGAGTGTCGATTAATGCTCATGTAAGTAAAGGATTAATGCTGTTGATGTGAATGAAGAATTAATGTAAGTGTTGATCGATAACTATTTGCATGGAAAACATGTATTGTTGATGATTGTGTGAACGAAATCGATCTGTGGAGTTGCACGTAGTTGTAGTGGCCATTACTATAATTTAAGATGATCAATTAGAGGCTAGAGGGAACTCTTTGGAAGCAAAGTATGTGAATTCAATGAGTTGTGAGATATTTTTTGTTTTTTTATATGAAAGATTTTGTTCATGATAGCTGAACTTGTCTGGCACATAATTGAAGGAAGTTATTGTTCCATCTAACAGCTTGTTTCAGCTGTTAAGTTTGATTGTGACCATAGTTAAGAAATGGTCAAAAGGATGACGGTCCAATAAGGCGGCTGGGCCTTCTGAAGCAATTGAAGGGGTGAGTTTTAGACCAAAATTTCATGTTGCTACACATAAAAAGCAAAGCCGACATGGCTAAATAAGACTATATATATATATATATTATTTGTTTAATATAATTAAAATATAGAAATCACATTATTATTATTTTGGAAAAATTAAGGGATGAACCTAATTTCATTAATCCAAAAGAAGAATAGAAGAATATAGAGAAACAAAAAAAAATTAAAAACAGGAGATAGAAATAAAGTCGAAAGAACGACAAAAGAGACTAAAGAACAGAAAAATGTGAGAAAAGCTCAAGCTGGACTCACAGACCAGTAATATTTAGCTTAACAGCTGCAGGGGATCACGACCTCGGTTGCTCTATGAGCCATCCAAGAAGTCATTATTCATAAAATAAATAATATTAGAATATATTGATACAAAGTATATTAAAATAAAAAGAATATTCTCGATTTTTTTTTATATTTTAGTTCAAGCATCATGTAATTTGTGCCAAATGCCTTTTAAATTTGACTGAATTAAAATCTCTCAATCTAATACAAATTTCATTTTAATAATCCAAGAGGGTTGTTAGCTGTTTTAAATTTTATTCGTATTTGACACAAAATATAAGAAAAAGGTCAAGTGATAGATTGGCAAAAGCAAGCCATATTCATAAAAGATTATGGGTTGAACTCATATCTTCTATAGAACTTCTATTTAATTTTGTATGGCTCGAAAGCTGCAATGGGGGTGCTATTTATTGGGGGATTTGAAATGATAAATAGGTTAAGCTCATCAGTTGGGTTTTTGACAAGTATGGCGAGCATATTTAAGCTTGTACGAGGGATATATGTGAGTCAAGCCAACTCATGAGCTAGACTCGATAAATAACTCATAAGTTGAGCCCAATAAACTAACATGTCAAGCTTGAGCCAAGCCTGACTTGCTTAGCTTGCAAACCAATTTGTTTAAAAAATATTAATATAAAATACACTTAAAATAAATTAGAATCCATTAATTTAAGTATGAAGATGTTAAGAAATATTTAAAAATTATAACTCTTTTTTATATGAAATAATTTCATATATTTTTTTTTAAATTCTCATTATTTTAATTATTTTAATACAAAGATTGTTTGAATGAGTTATTTTATCTCTTGCATGCTAAATGAGTCACCTCATGAGAAAACTCAAATTTATGGAATAATAATTGAGCTTGAGCTTGAACTTGATTAATTAATCAAGCTCAAGATAGGGCCAACACAAACTCAGTCTACTGGTTTACACCCCTAGCTTGAACTCAATAGGCCCAGCCCATCAAGTATTTAAGAGATCGAGTTTATAAACTTATGAGATGTCCAACCCTTTTGATAACTCTATATTAATGTTCAAAGTCTTATCAAATCTCATAATAAATAGACAAGAATTAAAAACGTTACCATACTCTTGAAATTGAAATAGTTGATGGCTAGGATCGATTATTGATGCCTCAAAATTTTGATCTGTGCCTATCAATTAACTTACCTTTATTAGGGGAGCTCTCTTGGAATAAGGTTATCAAAATGGTTGGTTTGTACAATGATTTAATAAGTTTGATACTTTGAAAATCTTATGGCTCAAATAAATGAGTTAAAAAGTTAATAAAATAATTTTTGAATAGCCATAGATTAGTCAATAAGCTCGATGAATATAAAAAATATGTATTTAAGGCTCCACCACAGTTGCATCTTGTGCTAGTTACCAATAAAAATAGCCATCAATCAAATGCATGATTCCATCATTTATCGAGACCCATATACAACATCTTAAGCCTTATTATTGTGAATTTTGAATTGTTAAAATAGTTTATGAAAGCTAATACATATTTTCAAGAGTCAAACCTACATAACTCTTTATGAATCCAAGTTAGGTCAAGACCTTATTTTTGTATGCTTTAATAAATGGCCTTCTTAAAAGTATAGTCTACTCTTTAAATATCCACATAACATATAAATTGACTCAACATCATCCAACATGCCTTAAGAACTAGATCTCAATAATTATTAGCTTGGTGATTCATCAACCAAAGGAGGTGATATCCCCTTCACCTTACTTATGAATGAAAATTTTTGAATCAATACCAATCGAAATCAAACTAAATAGAAACAATCAAAGAAAGTGAGTGCCCTTCCCTTTTGTTGTATTTTAAGTAGACAGCCTCAATTGAAAGTCATATGAAACACATTAAATTTAACCAATTTAGATAAAATAATTGATGATAATATTAATTTAGCTAGGCTATTCAATCTTTCCTCAAGAATGTCATTTGATCATCACATAAGGTAATACACATGAACCTTAAAATGAAAAGCAAATCATGTCCTTTTAAAGTTAAGAGGCATATGATTAATGACCATAATTGTACAGTTAGTGAGTGTGTGTGTGTGTGTGTGTCTATATATATAATATTTTTCAAGGTTATGTCAATACTTCTACTAATCTTGATCATTAAAAAAAGAGATTTTCAATGTCATTTTTTCTTGAAATTATACTTAATATATTTTGGCACTCTCAAATATTTTTGTAAATGTGAATTAGTTATTGGCATAGATTGATAGATTTGAGTAATTATTTTAAGCCTAAAATGTAAGTTGATAGGCGTAATTAAACATGATAGCAGCATTAGACCATATGAGAATAAGCAAATCTCCATTTATATTTTATATACTTATCAAATAATTGTCTTTTATAATAAGTCAACCAAAATAAAATATGATTTTAAGCCTAAATCTCTAATCCGACTAATGGGCTATAAAATTTGGGCCATCAAGCACTCGCGTAATAACTTCACAAACATGAATAAATATGCAAATACTTGTGAATTAAAAGCACTTAATATGACAATATAATTCAAATTATTATACTTTAAATCACAATCATTAATTTGAAAAGATAGTTTTTTAAACGTGGATCAATCCCTCACGACTTAAAAATTATAAGTAAAATAGGTTTTGTAGGTCTAATGATATGAATGGCTAGCTATATGTGATAATTAATCATTTAGAAGTCTTGCTAATGTTTCATGGAATTGTTGTTGCATGCCAAAATAATAGATTTATATTGCATAAATAAGTTATCAATATTATAAAAAGCAAAGATGGATTTAGAGTTTACTTACAAGTTGAGATTAGATCACTACTTGTTCATACCTATTAATGATGCTTGATCACTGTAGTGGTTGCCCCCTTTTAATTTTCTTTTCGAACTTAAGGATTGCTTGTTAATAAACATTCTTAAGAGTTTAAGCTCTAATGCTAATATGATGGCTGGAAATGGAGATTCTTTCAATGTAGGAAGGCACTCTACTGACTTATGATGGATTGCAAAGATGTTGTTGAATCTATGCATATATGAATATTAGATTATGCAAGATTTTACAACAAGATTAATCCTTATTATAACTAATAATGTCAACATTCACTATCATAAACAATGTCAATGCTCACGTTGGCAACAAGGATGAGACAACCTTCTTAGTCATCTATCATCCCCACTATACAAAGAATAATCAAGCATTTTATAGACAATCTCCACATAGTAACGCTAACATCTCAAAGCTCATTCTACTTGTACCCTAAAACCCATCTTTCAGAATTTAAGCCAACTAAATTATATTAATGCATTCTTCAGTCATGTGGAAATACATTATTTCTAATATATAACACACATTAATAGAATCACATTAACTGATCAGACATGAAAAATAATTTATTTTTAGAATTTTGCATAAAAATCTCATATCTCATGTGATCTACTATCAACTTATCTATACTTATATGTACATGATTTTTATATAATATTAATGATATTTTATCATTACAAATACACCAACAACCAACAATAGTATTTTTTTTTTTTATAAAATTTATCCCTGAATTATAAATAATGCAAGCATAAATCAATTCTTAAAGTCAAGATCTTTTAAATAGATGCTAAACTCTTAACCAATCTATTTAAAAACGTTCAACAAGGTATAATAATTTTTTACTTTACATTTATCCATATTTAACTAAACAAACATTTTTCGTATAGTGCACCTAAAAAAAAGCCGAAGGTCCCCAAATGAAAAAGAAAACTGACCCATACCAAAAGTTAAAGAGGTAGAATAAAGTGGCTTTTTAGTTGAACCATAGAGGCACAATCCTTCAACATTGATTAGTCCCAGAACAAAGTCAGCTGTTACCCAACTCTTTTCACCACCGAAAGGCTGCAAATTCTTCAACCCTATTCTATAAAGAGGCATCTCTCTCTCTCTCTCTCTCTCTCTCTCTCTCTCAAAAGCTGACTAAGAGCAATGAGAGGAGAATATTTCAGGATAAGAAGCATCCAAAGAAGGGTTGGGACTTTATATTCATGGGAGAAATCTTAACCAAAACGGTCACATCCATCAAAGCTGTTCTGATGCAAATATACCACACCTTTTTTTAAAAAAATTTTTCCCTTTATCTTCCACTACTTTTTTCTTTACTTTGTTGATTTTTTTGGGCTCTCCTTCATCATCAAACAGCTTTTTTTGGGCTCTCCTTCATCATCAAAGCTTTTTGGGCATTAAAAGCATAAAGGTGTGTGGTTCCTACCCATCATGATTGAGCAAGTGGTCTCGTTGGTTGGGTGTTGGATTATGTTAGGTTGTATATTATATATTTATATATTTTTTTAATGATTGCTTTTGCGTAAAGAGTCTCAAAAGATTACATAATTGCCTTTCTAGGCATGCTTAACTTTTAATGTTTTGCATATTTTATTGCTTGGGATAACTTTTTTTGTTTTGTTTTAGTAGATTGAGGAGAAATTTAATTTGTCGAGGTATCTTAAAACAAAAGTTTATCGACCATTTGTGATTTATGTTGCTTTAGTTAATATTTTTTAGTGCTATCTTTATATAATATTAATTTTTTGATAGTGACACAGCATGTTCATTAAATTTTTTTAGAGTAGAAGACATCATATAAGAAAAAGGTTAAAATTCAGGTTGTTTTTATATGTGACACGCTATATGTATTAAATTACAAGCAGTTCAGGTATAGGTATTGATTACATCATTTACATCAACTTTCTAGCTGTCTTTATTTTAGAAATAAGGGCATTGCCCCATTGTAATTTAAAAAGTAGAATTTGAAAAGAAAAGCCATAAAAGAAGGAAGCTCGAATAACAAAATTAGAACTATACATAAATAGGCTCCAAAAAAATAAGACAAATTTATAAAAATTTTAAAATGATTTTTAAATTATCATCTTCGCAAAAAATAAATCTTTACCAAAATCAAGATTGATAGAGCAGTTAAACTAAAAGGACTCAGAATTTATTAGAAATAAGTATGTACAAACATTGATGCATAGAATTTTTTTTAGGGTTTAGTAACAAAATATTAATTAATTAATCCTTCTCTCCTCGTTGTCTCCCAAAATTTTTTACAAATAATTATATATCGGTGGATATTTTTCATGATGCACTCAAGCACCATAAATAAAATGTATAAACTTCCTAATGAATTAGTAATTTTATAGAATGAGAACTGAGAACTTTCTATTTGTTTTAAGAATAGCACACTAAAAAATAGGGATTTACATATATATATATCAGATAATTTTTATGTATTTACATATCTACTCTATATAAATTATATATATATATATATATATCATCTAAATCTTTATTATCATATCAAAAATATTACTATTGCTAACTTTTTAATAGTGAAATATGCTTTCTTGCATAGGAAAATATTATATACATTAGAAATATAAATGCATGTAAATTGTGTGATATTTATGTAAATCCTTCAAGAAAATATTGAAATAAGAGTTTATTGTATTCAACTCATAGCTTAATTAAAAGAACTGTAATACTAAAAGATAAAAAAGATAGAAAAATGGAAATCACATCAAATAGAATACTGTAGTAAAATACTACCTTCAACAAGGAGCCACATTTTAGTATGATAAGGAATATTAATTTTCCATCCATGATAAAAGATCATTTTCATTTCCTCAATCCAAGACTACACATTGTTTTATTATTAGTGCCAATATATTGGGTAGAGCTTAAAATTTAAAAAATAAATAAATATTTGTCATCAAACATTTTAAATTTTACGATGATCATCATCGTTGGATTGATTAAGAAAAACTAATCAAAATAAAAGTAAATGAAACAATGTTGACTAACCAATATAGTCATTTTGTTAGATATAATACAAATTTTAGTGGTATACATTTCACATTATATGAAATAAGTTGTCATATTTTTAATATATAAGTAAAAAATTTATAACTAATTTTAGCCTAATGATTTGGAGTTTTTGTTCTCACTTATTAGATCATGTATTTGAGTATTACATATTTAAATTTATGCATAATTTAATGATTAAATTCACTCTAATATAAAAAAAAAACAAAAAAGTAAAAAATGCTTTCATAAAATTAATATAAATGTAATGAAGTTAGGCAAAAATTAAACATCCAAAATGCAATTATCTAAGTACATCTTCAATAAAATGTTAGAAAAATATCAAATGAAGCCTCAAATTTATGTATTACAAACTAAGAATATAATCTTTGGAGATATTTTTAATAAAAAAGAGTCTGCTTTCAAATTATATTAATAAAAAAACTTGATTTTATATGCCTCATGATAGCCAAAATTGATTAAATATATCTGCTAGTTATTTTTTGGGGGAATTTTATCTAAAAATCTATTCAAGATCAAAATGTTCTCATTTTTATATAAGAGTTGAAACCCTTGATGAATGCTTATACTATCTTTCAATTGTAGACTCTCCTAATTCCTTCTTCTTCCCAACACTTTCTTTAATTCAAATTATTGTAGAGCATGTGTTTCTAGACTATGATGAACCTTCGTAATAATAGCCTCCTAATTCATTGTTTATAGAAATTCCTAATGTTATACATTTATTTATTTTTTAAGCTCGAAAATAGTTTGTATACTTTAAACTCTAAGCCTATAATACTATTAAACATTAGACTGTCTACTATGAACTTATAAGAACCAGATTTCCAAATTATGATCAAATAATTTTTGAAATATATTAGAATAATCTTCAAACAATGATCAAGTCATCTTTAAATTATTTTTGAATCATAATTAAAATAAAGGACGTGTCAATATATTTTCTTGATTGTTTATTAGCTTTTCTCACTTTTAACTAAGTAAAAATCTTTGAAATTTGTTATCATGAAATTTGATTCAAATGTGACTTATATTAATAAATCTCCGACTATCAAGATAAATATTCAGTCTAATATTCCATGCTAATTTTTATCAACATTCTAATTTATTTTCTTTTAAATAACATGCTTAGAGTACTTAGCATAATAGCTTGGGATCAATATTATACATTTCTTAAATTATAAGACATTATTATATGTTAAAATTTCAAATTAGCCATGTTAGATCAGATTGATGAGATTATTGTGCTAGAGCCAATTAGTGGTGTTTTAAAATAAGAATTAATATACTTAGAAATTCATAATTAGACTAGACTAAACCAACTGCAACACTTTACCTAATCCTAAAATATTTGTTCTTCTAGGCTGGGCTTCCTTACACAGGCCCAGCTCGAAGATATAATTATTCAAACTGTCCAAGTTATTATTGGGCCAGCAATCCATCTAAGCTCGCTCATGGTGTATTTCGGTTCGTGGAAATGCTTGACCACACAAATAAATTATTGCTGAAGGACGTTGATTTGTCGTTCCAAAATTTAATCTCTCGACTAATAAGGCTAAGATAAGTCTTTTAGCTAAGATCAAGTGCAGTTATGTTGTCTTTCATATATTGTCTTTCTAAGATGAGTGGGGGAAAGTTTAGCTATCTTCTTCTTTGATCCATAATGGGAGGATTTCATCACTCATCATTTCAAATAAAAATATAAATATATTTTGAATTATTTTAAACTCTTTAAAAAAATTTGGCACATATTGTTTAAATTAATTAAATAATTATACTTATTTTTTATGTTTATATTTAAAAAAAAATTCTAATGTTTCAAAATGGGCTCGAATATTAGAAAATTTTGATCAAAATCTTTTTATCATGATGAATCTTAAAGCTTTTATATCAACTTTGAGATTGATGCATTATTAATTACTCGTGTATTGTTCTCATCTTTAAACATATCAAATGATTTTTAGTCTTATCTGATTAATATATCATGATATTCTTATTTCGTGCTATAACATTCATTGTAGTAGAAAGAGAATTTATTATTTTAGCACTATATTAAAAATATAAGTGTGGCTTAAAATATAGTTGAGATCTTTGAAGCAAGAAAATAAAAAAAATTATATTAAAAAAATTGTGAGTTTGGCCTTATTATAATGTTTCTATTATTGTGAGTGTAGATTATAATGAACATCCTCTATGTAATTAAAGAAGTCATTTATAAAATGTTGTAGAAATTAATTATGTAAGATGACTTTAATTAGGGAAGTAGGAGCCTTGAGTCATTGAAATTATTAAAATTATTATCAAGAAGTCTTTAATAATCTCCTTATAAAAGAAGTGACTAATGACCAAGTGTTCATATTGATAAGAAGTGTATGAGTTATTGATGGAAGTGATCATTAATATTCGTGTCACCACTATGTATTGATATTATTGAAAGTGTTTGATGATTGCATTAGTTTTAATAGAAACATCAATAATATTGGCAACGCCGTGTTACAACTTTACTTGTGATTGTGAGTATTCACCTTACTAGCCAGCATCGGCATTAGTGTCAATAGTGGATTTGGGTAAACTTTTGTGTCAACATCATCATTAGTCATGGCAATGGGCAAAAAGTGCTTAAGGACATCGTTTTGAGTTATCACCTATGAAATTTTTCTTATGACCTTGTCTAGCTTTCCTTCAAATGTGTAGAAGTAGGGGTATAAATGAGCCAAGTTGAGGCTATTGAGCTCAAGTCACCCTTGGCTTAAATTTTAGATTGATTAATTAATTGAGTTTGATTATTCACGAGTTTGAGTAAGTTCATGAGCAAACTCATTTAGAATTGAAGATATAAAGTAATTTTGATTCAAGTAATTTTTATGATAAAAATATAAAAAATTAAGAAAATAGATGAAATGATAAGAAATTACTTGATATTAGAAAATGAGATAATATTTTAAACAAATTTATGTCTTACTCTTAAATATTAACATATTAAGTATATTTTATATTAATTATTATTAAACTAGCTAGTTCACAAAATGATAAGTCTAGTTAGGGGTGGCTTGAGCATGGCATATTAGCTCATCTAACTTAACTCATGAGCTATTTATTGAACCGAAGCTCACAAATCACCTTGACTCACTCACACCCCTTATGTAAAAGTTAGGCTTATTTATAGATTTATGAGAAGTGATATTCAAGTAATTTCAATAGAAAATCAAAATATTTAATGAGACAACTCATGTTAATTCACTTGATAATGTAATACTTTTGAAGCATCTTAATATCATAATGAGTTTGAAGTTTAATGGTCTTAGACCTATTAGATTCATGTCATTAAATTAGAGTATCATTAAAATTCATCGATATAACTCTTTCTTTTAACTATAAATTTAATGAAAATAGAATTTCATTTCCCAAGTTTGTTTAACTTTATCTGATATAAAATTATATAAAATTACTATAGTTGTTTTTAAGTTCTATCTTTTGATTAATGAAATATAATATAAAATAAATTAATTTATCCCCCGGCGAAGCAGAAATAATTGTGCTGAATGGCCGGCAAGCAAAAAATTGGCCGATCAAATCGTCGATAATCCAAACCATGATTTCAGCAGAAGCGGCAAAAAAAATCAGTCGGCGGCAGCGATGCATAAACGGAGGTATTTTCGAATTACCGGCTGAAGCGGCACCACGGCATGATCCACGGTTCGCAGGCGGTGCCAGCATCACATTCGTATTTGGAATTAATTCATGGCGAATTCAAAACATATCTTATGTATTTGAAATCGAATTTTTTTTCACCAAATGCGAAATGTTTAGCGTCATTTGGAATCTGATGTATTAAATCAACAAAACATCATGTTTGGTCAGTTATGTAACAAATGAAATCCCTGTAATTCTACTTTTATTGTGTTTGGAGAACCGCAAAGTAAAATTAACATCATATTTAGCGTGTAAACTAAAATATCGTATCTTGTTTGGTTGTGCATTTGGAATCTGATGCGTTATCTGTATTTAACATTCAGCGTTTAGTTCTGAGTAAAGTAAAATTATGTATTTCAAATTTAGAAATATGTTATTTTTGATTTTTCAATATCGACATCTTAATGATGTCTTCTACTTTGTACCTGGCCGTTCCAGATGCCACCGCCGTGCAACCAAATAGCCCCAAATTTACCGTGTATTCTTTTACGCTCGAATCGGGAAAAAAAAAAGAGTAAATCACGGCCTGTCTCTCTCCCTTGTTCCTCGGCATCTTCGGTGATTTTCCCTCCACCGCTCGACAATCAAATGACCACCAAACTTGGTGGTTTCCATCGGCATCCTCGTCGCTTTCTCATCAACGCCCAGCAAGCACCCGAACCTCTTCCTTGTTCGCACTGATGCTCGTTCACAGTTCACCTTGTCCGTGCATTCCCGGTTGATGCTTTCGGAAATAGAATTACTTACAGTTGATGGCGAAATATATTTATTTAAATTGTAAACATCGTTCTAAGATTGGTGGTCATTCGATTGTCGTTGTGATGGAATGTAAAGCTTTAGACGGATAGTTTCTTGTTGACGGGCTTTTAATCAGGAATAAGTTCAGAACTGTTTTAACAAAACAAGATCTTTTCTTGTGTATTATTATATTTTACATTTCATCTTTTTGTTAGCAAAAGTAGTTACACTTTTCAAGTTGAGCTGTGCAAATCTTCTATTATGTGTGATGAATAGATGTCACGTTGGCCTTATTTGTAAAGTTATCATTCATTTATACTTGGCAACATCCGATCAATTACTTGGATGTTTTTTTGTTGTTTTCATTTCAACTAGTAATATGCTTTTCTCAAACTGATTTTTTTCTTATTTTTCTTCCTTTTGTGGTTCCTCTCGGTCTGATGCACATTGGTCTAGCTAGCCTACAAATTGGATTTTTTTTCAAAATATAGCTAGCCTTATTTGTAAAATTATCATTCATTTATACTTGGCAACATCCGATCAATTACTTGAGTGTTTTTTGTTGTTTTCATTTCAACTAGAAACATGCTTTTCTCTAGCTGATCTTTTTCTTATTTTTCTTTCTTTTTGGTTCCTCTCGGTCTGATGCACATTGGTCATCGATGAAAAGATAGTTATAATCTAACTAGCCCTATTAAAAATGATTATACTAAAAATCTAGCTGGCCTACAATCTAGATCGACAATAAAATAAAAGGTAGTTATAATCGGTAGAAAATGAGTTATCCTAAAATAATCTTTTGATTATCAATTATTTTGACACTATTCCACAAGTGTTACCACAATTGACAATTAACCACAACATTACTTTTGAAAAAAATATTTCCTTTCTAATGAGTATATGCCAATTTTCTGCTTTTCTATATTTATTGCTTGTGCTTCAAAGATGACAGAGCAGTTGCAACTGAATGCAGATCTACCAATCAATTTGAATGACGTCTGCGAAGGCACAGATATTGTTCAATGTCAAAATCATTCAGCTGTTCATGTTGTGATTGTTGCATCTATAAATGTTATGCTTATTTTATTATATAAGATGGGTAAAGAAAGACAACAATGTGATCCTGAACGGAATATACAACATCAAAAATATCTTCTTAGGTTATACACGGTTCCGATTCTGACTGTATTAGCATGATTCGAATGAGGAAACAACCCTTTTTTAAGTTATACGATTTAATTCATACAAGAAAATTGCTACAAGACACTTTCAATGTAATGATTGAAAAGCAACTCGCTATGTTACTTCATACACATGGACATAGCGTTCGTAATCGAGCCGTTCGGTTTAACTTTCAACGGTTTGGAGAAACAGTTAGCCGGTACTTTAATGCAGCTTTATATGCTATAGGAGAGTTACGTTATAAGCTAATTGTGCCTCCAGTACTCCAAACTCCTTATAAGATACAAACAAATTATAGATTTATGTCATTCTTTCAGGTAAACATTGATCTTATGTTTGAAAGCTATTTCTATCTTCATATTTATATTAAAATAATTTCTTGTAAAATTAAGATTGTGTTGATGCAATAGATGGAACATACATTAAAGCTAGGATACCTAAAGAGCACGAGTCTGCCTTTAGACAAAGAAAATCATATCTAACCCAAAATGTCTTAGCGGTAGTGGATTTTGATTTAAGATACACTTATGTATTAGCTGGTTGAGAAGGATTAGCACATAATGCAACCGTCCTTAAAAATTCCTTAGAAAGGCCTGACGGTTTATGCATTCCAAAAGGTATAACGTCATATTTTAATTTTGAACTTCAAAAATAGTCATGTTGGCATAACTAAAATTAATATTGCAAGTACTATTTGGCTGATGGTGGTTACTCAACTAAAAAATATTCCCTTTCTCCATATCGTGCGACAAGATACCACTTAAAAGAGTTTTCTTTACTTCGACCTACTAACTACAAAGAGTTTTTCAACTTAAGACATTCATCATTACGCACAACTATGGAGCGAGCTTTTAGTTCTTTGAAGAATCATTTCGCTATCCTAAAAAGTTATCATTATTTCCCATTGTAAACACAAGCTGAAATTGTGCTAGCTTGTTGCATACTACATAATTGGCTAATTACTGAAGTTGGTGACGAAATCATTGTTCCGGAGGATGAGTGACATAATAGATATCACTTTAGCAAGAGATCTCAAATATTCACAGATGACTCCTGAGAGTGGTTAGATAAAAGAGATCAAATCGCTAATGTGATGTGGGATTGTATGACGAGTGCTGGTTTTTAAAAACTTGAATATGGATGTTCTTCTACTCCCAATTTTGTGTTAATGTTTTGGATTTTCACATATTTTTGTTACAAATATTGTATACAAAAGTATCACTTTATATAATATGCTATAATGTTGGTAAAACAAACACAAGTCTTTTTATTAAGTTTTTAAAATGTTTTTAGCATGCCTTACTTTCTCTTTTAATATATGTTATTGCTAGAATGTTGCTTTTATCAGCTTTTTTATGCTTCATGATAGAAGTGGATTTAGGTAAATAATGTCTTGTACTTGTCTGTTAAATTGGTTTATAATACTCTATTTCTTGTAAAGATTGATTCTCATTACTTATTGAAGAAGTCACATAATTGTTTTTTAATTTTGATGACTACGAGGTTCAATATTGACCTAATAACCAAAGTCAAAAAAAAAAAAAAAAGAAAACAAAAAAATGTAAAATCAATGCCGTGTGTTGAATGGATGGAAAAGTCAAAAAGAGGGGAAAGCTCAATTTCAATTGTCGAAAACGAACCCCCAAACAAATAAAAGAGGAAACGAGAGAGAGAGAGAGAGAAAAAAAAAGGGGAAGACGGCTTCCTTGCGTGTGTGCATGCCCTAGCGAACAATCGATGATCGGAGAGCATGAAAGAGTATTCGTGTGCCATCAGTGAGGAAGAAGAAGGAGGGGTGTCAGGTGTCGTCGAGAAAGAGGAAGGAGGAAAGCACTTGCAAGCGTGTCTTACGTCGAAGAGAACCTTGCGAAAAGGGAGAAGCCGTCGTCGCGTCGTCGTCGTAGACATTAGAAAGGAAGGGTATATCATAGCAAAAAAAGAAAAAATGATGTAAGCTATTTTCTTTTGGTTTTTTTATAATAAAGGAAATGCATCTTATATTATAAAAAAGAAATGTATATGTATTATATAAGTTCCAATTTAAAAAAAAAAAGTAAAAATTCAAATGTTCATTTTACTATACAAATATTTACATAAGCATTTCAATATACAATATATATTTTAATGATATTAAAGATTATGTATGTAAATCATAAATATGTTGCATACATATATTGAAAGATTTATGAAAAAAATTAAATTATTAAATTAAAACCTATAAATGAAATGTTTATAATTTAGATGAATGTACTAAAAATATGATTAATTGTATGAATAGACGGAGAGTATAATTCTACCTTTGCTTATACAAATCAAACTTAATTATTTAAACATAATTATAGAGTAAAAAAAATGATTATGTTACATGCATATTTAGTAGGATCATAATCTAAAAATGTAGTTGAATAAAGAATTTTACAATATACAATACATATTAATGAATGTGAGCATCAGTTAATAAAAGTTATATGTAAGTATCATAAACAAGAAATGAATAAAATAAAATACATTGCTTTCTAATATTGATTCAATCAATATTTTATTCTATAGGAATTTCAATTAAGGAAAGAAACATTAAAGGAAAGGAGATTCAAGAGAAAACTGTAAATTAAAGCCAGTAATTATGTTCTTACATTTATGATAAAAATATCTTTAATTTCTTGTGATGAAATACATGTTTATATGATTATAACTTTTTCCTGTACTGCAAGTTGTGATTATTTTTCTGTTTCTTCATAAATTGTGATGTAGTTTCCTATTTATTCATATTGGATAATAACTTAAATGCTAGATCATATTGTCACTTCGTCATTTTATAAAGTTAAATGATTTACTATTAGTTATAAATTAATATGTATAGTTATATAATTGTATGCTATAAATGTGTATGTTGAAAGTGGAGTTTGCCCTCTTATGATACTGGCTAGAGACGTAATATACCCGTGCACGAAAAAAGGCTAATGAAATTGGCAAATAGTAATGACTACTTGTCTTTTGAATGAGTATTGGTAAAGGTTTTCTTTTAGTAAAGGTTTAGACGGTGACTCCTAAAATAGATGATAAATATATAAGTAAAAGTTCACACAAAATATTTATTTGTACCTACCTCTCATATATTTGATTGTTTGAGCAATTTCTTTTATGTACATGTTATAATAAAAACTGACATGCATACTAGTTATACCTTCTTGTTTACTATAGTGTAACAACATAATTGATCCACTGAATTTTATTCAATTGTTAGTTGTTTATTTTTTTCAGGTAAACATCCTAACTAAATGGCTGATAGAAGGGAGGGTTATATTTATCGTCGTAGAGAGACTTCAAGGGATAGGTAATTATGTTAATTTATGTTTAAATTATATTTCATATGAACTTTGTTAGAATATATATGTGTGGATAAATTGTTAAATCAATTGTGGATTGTAATGGCTCTTATATGATTGGAGATTTTAATTAAGATTGGAAGTGTTATGTAAGTTTCTCTTTTCCATCGTATGCATTCGCTTGGTATTAAGCTCCGAGGGTCGTGACAAGAGTGGTATCAGAGCAAGATTTTATATTTAGGGATATAAGTATGATCATAATCAAAGAGCCATTAAGAAGATGATAAATTTTATGAAGAGATTTGTATGTGATTATATTAATTAATGTCTAACGGTTATAATAAATTTGTGCTTCTCAGACCTATGGAATCAATTCAGAAAGATGTTATGGGTGAAAACAGAGAGGCACAAATCGTCGAGCACCAGAATTTGGTGCAACCGCCTTCACTAGCGATAAATGCATTTACACAAATGATAGAAGCAATGACTCAAATGATAAGAAATCAACATACACAAGCTAGTGGAAGAACATAATAATCCAAAACTAAAAATAAAGAACTCATAACCTCGCCTAAAGCTTAGACACAAATCAAGATAAAAAAATTAGCAACTCCTTAGTTGGATGAGTACTTCTTTTATAACATTATGCACAAATGCATATTATTTTCACTCTTGATTGGAGGGCTTCCACCTTTGCTAGAGAAACTTTCTTTGACCTTTGAGAGCCATGGTGGAAACACAACTCCTCCATTCTTACTGATTTTGGCCAATAATCTTATTTCTCATGCATTATACATATGAATCTTATTAGCCTGAGTCAAAATAATTGTCCAAAAATGAAAATAAAAATGAAATTTGAATTGCATTAGATTTAGGTCATTTGAAGCATGTCCTTACATGATCTAGTCTCTTTAGGGACTAAGTTCAAGGACTTAGTTTCTTTCTAAATAAATAACAGCCTAGCTATGTTGCATAAAGCATATGACTTGCCTACATGAATTTAAAATCATTGGAGGAGTTAATTGGATGACTATGTTGTACTAGTGGAGCGGGCTAGAAGGATAGAATTAGATTTGCAAGCTACGCAGAGGAGGAAAGATATTCAGAAGAGGAGGAATGATGATAGGCCAAAATCTGAGCAGAATGTTCAAACTGAAAAATTAAACTAGAAGAAGCCTAAGTCATATACCAATGCTAGCGATGGAGATTACACATGCCCAAAATATGGAAGAACACATAAAGGAGAGTACCTCTGAGCACAAACACTTTTATTGGTGCCATCAGAATATATGGCAAAATCTTGTCCATCTTGGGTCTCTTGATGGATCAGGACAAGTGTTCAACCTCCTTGAAGGGTTGTGACAAGGATGATGAATCGACTACATGATTCCATCTCAAACTTGATAGATACACAACCTCAAGTTTATGCACTCACGCAGCAAGAAGCAAAAGACTTGCTTGATGTACTTACAGGTATGTCTTTATTTAAATTAGCATTGTTACAATTTTATAGTGTGCTAGATATATTTTCTTTATATGTCTACTCATTTATAAGTATCATCTTTATTGAAAGTAAATCAATTAGAGTTTTATTTGATACTGGAGCATCACATTCATTTATATCTGAGGAATGTGTGAGAATTTTGGGATTGCAAGTTATGAAAATGTCTATAGTACTTTCAGTGGCAATGTTAAATGGGTCTCAAATGAATACTAGAAATGTTTATAGTGCGAACTTGAATATCTGTGAAAGACGCTTGGATGGAGATTTACGAACACTACCGATATATGAATTCGATGTAATTTTAGAAATGGATTGACTATCTAAATATTATGCTACTATAGATTGTTATAAAAAGATAGTCAAATTCATTTCTAAAGAAGAAGAATTCAAATTCATGAGGCATAAGAAAGTATTAACTATGATGGTGTCGTGCTTGAAAGTTCAAAAGATGCTAGGAAAAGGCTATGAAGGCTTTCTTACTCAAGTTACTGATGTTACTAAAGAGGTAAAGAAGTTAGAGGATATACCAGTAGTAAGGGGTATCCAGAAGTTTTTCTGAATGATTTATCAGGTTTATCTCCAATTATAGAGATAAATTTCTCTATTGATTTAATTCAAGGTATAAAACCTGTAGCAAAAGTACCATATAGAATTACGATAAAAGAATTACAAGAGCTTAAGAATCAACTACAAGAATTGTTAAAAAAGGGATTTAACAAGCCTATCACATCTCTTTGGGGAGCTCCTGTATTATTTGTGAAGAAGAAAGATAGGAGCTTAAGGCTATGCATAGATTATAGAGAGCTTAATAAACTTACATTGAAGAATAAATATCCCTTGTCAAGAATTGATGATCTTTTTGATCAACTAGAAGAAGCTTTAGTATTTTCAAAGATTGATTTAATATTAAGTTATCATCAGCTAAGAATCAAAGAATAAGATATACCAAAAACTACATTCAGTACAAGGTATGAGCACTATGAGTTTATGGTGATACCTTTTGGCTTAATAAATGCTCTGGCTATATTTATGGATCTCATGAATAGAATCTTTAAACCTTTTTTAGATTCATTTGTAATTATATTCATAGATGATATTCTAATTTATTCTAGAGAAGAAGCAGCTCATGAAAACCATCTTTTACATTATTTTGCAAACTCTGAAAGAAAATGAATTGTATGCAAAATTTTTAAAGTGTGAATTTTGGTTAAATAACATCATATTCTTGGGACACATGATTAGTAGTGAAGGAGTTTCAGTGGATCAAAGTAAAGTTAGAACAATAGCTGAATGGCCCAGACCAATCACTATCACATAAGTCAGAAGGTTCTTAGGGTTGACAGGATATTACAGGAGATTCGTTGAAGGGTTTTCACAGATTGTCATGCCACTATCGAGGCTAACTCAAAAAGCAGTCAAGTTTGAATAGTCAGATCAGTGTGGAAAGGCTTTTCAAAAATTGAAAAATTATTTAATAATTGTACCAATATTAACTATTACATCAGGGACAGAAGAATTTCAAATTTATAGTGATGCATCATTAAGAGGCTTGGGATGTGTACTTATGCAGAATGGAAAAGTGATTGCTTATGCTTCAAGGCAATTGAAAAATCATGAAAAGAATTATCTAACCCATGATCTAGAGCTAGCAGCAGTGGTATTTGCATTAAAAATTTGGAGACATTATTTATATAGAGTAAAGTGTGAAATTTTCACTGATCATCAAAGCTTAAAATACATCTTTATTCAGAAGAAGCTAAATTTAAGGCAAAGGAGATGGTTGGAACTCATTAAAGATATGATTTGGATATTCAATATCATCCAGGGAAGGAAAATGTAGTAGATGATGCTTTGAATAGAAAAATATCTGATAGTGCTTATTGGTTGATCTCTCAATAAGAGAAGTTGATGAAAGATTTAGAAAAACTGAAAATTATAATTATTAAATCTATAGATGATCATGCTTTATTGTTAAATCAAATGGCTATACAATCAAATTTGAAAGACAGAATATGAGATGCTTTATCTCAAGATGATGACTTTTAGAAAATTTTAAATTTGGTAAAAGTATGCCATACAGAAGATTTTGAAATTGATGAAGAGGGATTACTGAAGTATCATGGCAGAGTTTGCATTCCATATGTAAGAGATTTGAGAAAAAACATATTGCATGAAGCACATCATTCTAATTATACAATTCATCCAAGTAGTAATAAAATGTATCATGATTTTAAGAAAATATTTTGGTGCTAGGAATGAAAAGAAGTGTAGCTGAATTTATCTATAAGTGTCAATCATGTCAGATGGTTAAGACTAAACATCAGAATCCAAGTGGACTTTTACAGTCTTTACCAATACCTGAGTGGAAATGAGATGATATTGCTATAGATTTTATGGTTTGGCTTACCTAGATCCAGAAGAGGATGCGGTGTTATTTGGGTTATTATTGATAGGTTGACTAAATATGCATACTTTATACCTATCAAACAATCTGATGTTGTTGAAAAGCTAGCAATAAAGTATGTTGATGAAATTGTGAAGTTACATGGTGTGCCAAAATCTATAGTATCCGATCGGGATGACCGATTTACATCTAGACTGTGGAAAAAAATTCAAGAAGCTTTAGGTATAAAGCTTACTTTCAGTACTGCATTTTATCCTCAAACTGATGGCTAGTCAGAAAGAATAATTCAAATACTTGAATATTTGCTTAGACTTTGTACTCCTGATTTTAGGGGAAATTGGAAAATTCATTTGCCTTTGATTGAGTTTGCCTACAATAATAGCTTTCAAGCAAGTATTGGTATGGTTGCCTATGATGCATTGTATGGAAAAAAATGCAGAACACCACTTTGTTGGGTGAAGACAAGTGAAAGAAGAATTATTGGTGTAGATGTAGTAGATGAAGCCACTGAAAAGATCCGATTGATCCGTGATAGATTAAAAGTTGTTCAAGATAAGCAGAGGAAATACTATGATGCTAAACATCGGCCAGTAGAGTTTGAAGTGAGAGAATTTATATTTCATAAAGTCAGCCCCATGAAATGTATAAAATGATTTGACAAAGTTGGAAAGTTGAGCCCACGCTATATTGGTCCATATGAAATCTTAGAAAGAATTGGGAAAGTGCTTATGGAGCCTTCTCATATAAGGTGCACAATGTGTTTCATATTTCTCTTTTGCAAAAATATATTACTGATGAAGCCAACAAAACTATTGTGAATCTTATTGATATTCAACCGGATCTCACATCTGTGGAGGAGCCAAAAAGAATTATAGATTATGATGTTAAACATCTCATGAATAGGGAATTTTCATTTGTCCGTGTACTGTGAAAATATGGATCAGATCGAGAAGCTACATGGGAGAAGGAATCAGAAATGCGAGGACTTTATCCTCAATTATTTAATTAAATATATGTTTATTTCTATTATTATCATTTAATTTCAAGGACAAAATTTTCATAAGAGGGAGAAATTATAATAACCGAAAGTCAGAAAAGAAAACAAAAGAGAAAATAAAAAATAAAATGTAAAATCAACCATGACGGTTGGTTTGTGGATGGAAAAGTCGGAGGAAAGGTCGATTTCGGTTAAAAAACAAACCCCAAAATAACAAGAGGAAAGCGGAGAGGGAGAAAAAAGGGGAAGGCGCTTCCTGTACATCGTGCCAAGAACACCATGTCGACGATAAAGAGGAGGAAAAGAGTATTTCATGTAGTAGGAAAGAAGAAGAAGGAGGAGTGTCCATGTAATTCAGAGGAAGAGGAAGGAGAAAAAGAGTGAAGGAGAAAGCGTCGCGTCGTCATGGGACATTAGAAAGCCGAAGGGTATATCTAGGGCAAGCCGAAAAAGGAAAAATGAGGTAAGTTATTTTCTTTTGGTTTTTTTTGTAATGAAGGAAATGCATCTTATATTACAAAAAGGAAATGTATTTGTATTATATATGTTTCAATTTAAAAAAAGAAGTAAAAATCTAAATGTCAATTTTACTATACAAATGTTTACATAAGTATTTCAATATATAATATATATTTTAATGATACTAAAGGTTATGTATGTAAATCATAAATATGTTGCATAAATATGTTGAAAGATTTATGAGAATAATTAAATTATTAAATTAAAACTTATAAATGAAATGCTTATAATTTAAATGATGTATTAAAAATATGATTAATGATATGAATAAATGGAGAGCATAATTCTACCTTTGCTTATGCAAATCAAACTTAATTATTTAAACATATTTATAGAGTAAAAAAATGATTATGTTACATGCATATTTAGTAGGATTATAATCTAAAGGTAGTAATGAATAAAGTGAAATTGATAATTATAAATAATATTATTAAGGAATTCAACTTGATTTATAAAATAGATAATGAATATTGATGAATGTGTTCATCAATTAATAAAAGCTATATGTAATTATCATAGACAAGAAATGAATAAAATAAAATATATTACTTTTAAATATTGATCTAATCAATATTTTATTCTATAGGAATTTCAATTAAGGAAAGAAATATTAAAGGGAATGAGATTCAAAAGGAAACTGTAAAATAAAGTAGGTAATTATGTTCTTACATTTATGATAAAAATGTCTTTAATTTCTTGTGATAAAATGCATGTTTATATGATTATGACTTTTTCCTACAAGTTGTGATTATTTTTCTATTTCTTCATAAATTGTGATGTAGTTTCATGTTTCTTCATGTTGGATAATAACCTGAATGCTAGATTATATTGTCACTTCGTCATTTTATAAAGTTAACTGATTTACTGCTAGTTATGAATTAATATATATAGTTGTATAATTGTATGCTATGAATGTGTATGTTGAAAGTGGAGCTCACCCCCTTATGATACTAATTGGGGACGCAACGTACCGATGCACAAAAAAAGCCAATAAAATTGGCAAATGGTAATGACTACTTGTCTTTTAGATGAGTATTGGTAAAGATTTTCTTTTGGTAAAGGTTTAGACAGTCACTCTTAAAATGGATGATAAATGTAAAAGTAAAATTTAACACGAAATATTTATCTTACCTACCTCCCATATATTTGATTGTTTGAGCAATTTTTTTTATGTACATGTTATAACAAAAATTGACTTGCATACTAGTTCTACCTTCTTATTTACTATAGTGTAATAGCATAATTGACCCACTGAATTTATTCAATTGTTAGTTGTTTATTTTTTTCATGTAACCATCCTAGCTAAATGGTTGATAGAAGGGAGGGTTATGTTTATCATCGTAGAAAGACTTCAGGGGATAGGTCATTATATTAATTTATGTTTAAATTATATTTCATATGAACTTTATTAGTATATATATATGTGTGCATAAATTATTAAATCATTTGTAGATTATAGTAGCTCTTGTATAATTGGAGATTTTAATTAAGATTGGAAGTGTTATGTAAGTTTTTCTTTTATCCGTCTGACCATATGTTCCCACCTTGGTATTCCAAACTCGGGCGATGTCCAATCAATGCAAAATACTAGCAAGAAAATAAAAAAAAAATTATGTGGAACTTGAAACCAAAATGGATATATGGATTATTGCAAATCATGTGTGAATATGTGAATGCAAATCTTAGAAGTGCTCAAAGCTTTAATGATGATATATACCAAGGTGTTGCTCAAAAGATGAAATTAAAATTCAGCATTGAGATAACAGTAGAGCAATGTAAGAATCCAATTAGATACCAAAGATCTATATGGAGTTACATTCAGTATTTGAAGAAAAAGTTATGTGTTTCCTGGGATGATGAAAAGAAAATGATTATAATGGATTCTCAAGAATACAAATCACATATTCAAGTATATATTTACTCTCATTAAAAATTATTTTTCTATTATTCATGTAAAGCTAAAATGACATTTTGTTATGTTACAGACATTTAAAAAAGATACACCTTACTTGAATATCTCAATCGCAAATTATATGAAGCTATAGAGAAGGTCTATGGAGAGGGACATGGAACTGAAGAATGGGCAAAGTCTGGAAGCTCTCAGACTTCATTTGGGAGTCAACGCATTCACTTAGATGATGAGGATCCTCACACTTCATGAAAACTGAAGTTGATGTATCTCAAGCTCATGTTTGAGACGATATTAAAGTTAAAGAAGATTATGTTGCTACAACAAAGCAAGGATTAGCATCATCTTAGAAGGGAGCACCTCTAAGAAAGAAAAATAAGAACTTATCTACTGATCAAACATTTAAAGAGTACATTATGATGATGGATGATAATGTATCTTAGGTTGCTAATGCCATTCAAAGTTCAACAAGAATATCTGAGGAAAGGAAAATGTTTACTGAATTGATGAATGAGTTATTAGCGATTCCTAGATTTTCTGCATAAGAGATTGATGCAATCTATGACACCTTAGCTAGTAACCCTACAATGATTACTTCGTTTCTCACAAAACCTCCTAAATCGAAGGCAAGGTGGATGCATAAGCAGTTAAACAAATGATCCCATGATATGGATCACCATATTGGAATGCAATGCATTATGAGATTATGTTGAATGTATTAATTTTTTGTTATATGTTTTGTAACTATTGTGTTTGTCATATATATTGACTTATGAGTAGGTTCACTGTTATATGTTTACTGTGGATTAAAACTTTATATTTGAAGAATTTGTAGATTTTTATTGTGTTACTTGTTTCTGATATATCATTTAGCTTTGCTTGGTAATTAAACGTTCTTGTTAATGCAAAAATGTTAAGTTTCTCATATGCTTTTATCTAGTAAAGTAATGAAGTGCAGATAACTAAGTGTAATATTTCATTTCCTGACCAAGATACTTTTATCCTAAAATAATAGTTTTGTCTTTTGGAAGAGCTTAGAGTAATGCTTGAAGGATATCTAAATTAATGATGTAGTATATTTCCTTTTTATATATATATATATATATATATATATATATATATATATATATATATATATATATATATATATATATATATATATATATATATATATTCTCTTATTTTTACTTTGATTAAACAAAATATGCATTATAAATTACTCTATGATTTTAGTTATATTGTTTTTTTTCCATTTTTGATTGAAGTTATGGAGGTATTTGACTGATGGTTTGATAGTGGGTCTATGCCCTATGCATATATTCACTACCCATTTCAGAATGTTGAACTTTTGAAAGGAACTTCCTTGGCCATTTTGTCACAGAGGGCATAGATCAAACTCGTGGATGGTTGGTTCCTTATCCAGATTTTTTGTTTTCAATTATTATGATAATTTTCTATTAGAAATACACTGGTATATGAGTGATGGGAATATTAGCTTATGTTGTATTGCTTTTTATCAACATTTTCTATTATAGTTTCATATGTGTCTTAAACAAGACTTACGCAGAGTGAATTAGTGACAATGGTTTTTTTTTTGTGTGATAGTTTTGATATTAGTTTCAGATGTATTTATGCTATATGTTAAAATTAAATCAACATGTAAATCTTCTTTTTTCCATTATGAATCCTTGAATTGGCTCAAATTTATTTTGGATGATTCAAGTGAATGGATCTAGTCGAGATATCACTACTATGGATAGAGTTTAATTGTAGAAAATACATTAGCTTTGCAACAATTCATATTTCATCTATTTCGGACAAGAAACGAGTGAGGTATGTGTGGAAAACCGCCGCAGAGCATATTTTTCTGAATTTCAAATTTTTTGCATATGGTGTTTGTGAGAACTGTAGTGAATTCATAGGTAATTACCAAAACAAATTGACATAAAACTTGTAGAGAGGTTTTTACTTTCCAACGATGCATATTTCATCAAATTCGGATAAGAAACGAGTGAGATATGTGCGAAAAATCAAATCAGGGCATATTTTTTCTGAATTTCAGATTTTTTGCATATGGTGTTTACGAGAACTGTAGCGAATCCGTAGGTAATTACCAAAAGTGATCAACATAAAACTTGTAGAGAAGTTCGTTAGCTTTCCAACGTTGAGTATTTCATTCAATTTGAATAAGGAAGGAGTGAGAAACTTGCGAAAAATCGGATCAGGGCATTTTTTTTTTCTGAATTTCAGGTTTTTTGCATATGGTGTTTAGGAGAACTATAGCGAATTCTTAGGTGATTACCAAAAGTGATCAACATGAAACTTGTAGAGAAGTTTGTTAGATTTCCAACGATGCATATTTCATCTAATTTAAATAAGGAACGAGTGAGATATGTGTAAAAAACTGGCATAGGATACATTTTTTTCTGAATTTCAATTTTTTTTGCATGTATTAGCAATAAAAAAAAATCTTTGATCTATAAATTTGAGATTAACTGCATTTGTTTAATTGGATGACTCAGCAATACATTACGTACTAGTATGATTAGGTTTGTACCCTTTTTTTAACTTGAAGTACTTACCTAAATCAAATCAAATGGAACAAATCAGTTTATGCAAACCTACAAACCAGAATCAAATCAAATTGAGCCATACTGATCAGAATTACAATTTGGCTCAGGTTTCCAATTAAATGTCATTTGTTCCACCTTTAATCTACTATCAATTCTGGTTATCACCTTGGATGCTTTGATTATTCCTTGAAATAAAAGGATCTGAAGTTGATAGTGTTGCAATGGAATCCATGATATCAGGTCTCGAGTATTTTATATAGTTAAACAGTGCGTCATAACTTGATTTACTCATACATTATTTTTAAGATCAGGCGTGTTACTGTTTTCAGGAAGAGGAAGAGATAAGATGGTTGGAAGCTTTGAAAAGAGAACAACAGAAACATATAGTTGTACTTTTTTTGTGAATAGTATTATTTAAAAATTTTTTTAAGCTTGATAAGCTGTAATTGAGATATCTTATGTGATTTTTTTTGATACTATGCTCACGAATAAGCTTGATTACTTGTTTACAAGTTTGATAATCCAATTTAAATCGACCTTGTGACCAAATTCAATGATAATAAACAAGATCAAGCTTGAAAATCATCTTAAAAAGTTTGAATTGAGCTCGAACTTGATAACGGTAAACAAGCTTGAACTTTAACATGCATATGTTCGGCTTAGCTCGATTTGTTTGCAACTTTTATTTTGAGTTTAGAACGATTGTTAATGCTAAACAAAAATTTTGAAGCCTAAGATTTTTTATTTATTTAGATGATATAAATTTATAATTAAAAGATTTTTGGTCATAATGATTTCAGAAACATTAAAATCATTCAAATTTGAGCATATTTGTGGGCATGAGCTACTCACAGTTACTAGAAAAGTCATGTGGGTGGAGGCTGTCAATAACTTGAGGAGTATTTCTGCACCTCTTCTTGTGATATCCTCTCAATGAACTTTAATATTGATTGTAGCATAGTTCATTTTATTAGATCTCAATTTTGTAAGTCTTGTCATCTCTATAGCCACCATTTTATGAATCATTTGATAGTCATTATTAGACTATATTTTTCAATCATGGGCCATTTAACTTTTCTCCAACCCAAGTTAGCCAATTATGCTAGACTAAGGGCATGATCATTGATTCACTTTTTGATCATGGGTGGACATAATTTGATGTGTTTGATACTAATAAGAATAAAAAATGTTCTAGTATAATCTAAAATAATAATTAGAATTGTTGCGTGCTAGAAAACCAGTTGCGGTAGAGTGAAAGTTTACACCTTAGACTTGTTGTGAAATCCAGCACACACATAAGTATTTAAAGAGTGAACAAAAAAACTCCAGAATTTTACGTGAAAAATCTCGAAAAGAGAGAAAAAACCACGGGGCCTAGCCCAGTAAAAAGCTTTCACTATATATTTGTTTTGGAGTACAAGTTTTCCCGATAACGGGATTACATAATTGTACATGAGAATGGCTGACAATAGGAATCCCAAAATCAGACAACAACAGCCATATAGTCACGTTCAGGTTGTAACAATTGCTAGTGGTAGCAGATGATAGTGAACATAACGACCAATGAAGGTCGTCATGATGGAGGCAGAGGAGATTACGACGGCGAGGATCGGTGGTGGCGGCTGACGACGGCGGCCGGCGGTGGTGGTTGGTAACCAACGGGGCTGGTCGGCGACCGTCGAGTGGTGTCACGATTATGCCTGGAGGATTTTCAAGCTTTAGAGCTCTCTCCTCCCTCTTGCTTGGCCTCCCTTCATATGAGGAATGAGGGGCTATTTATAGATTGGATGAGTGGTGTTTCTATAAATACATGCAAAACCCGTACCACTCCACTCTATCGTACAGCTCAAAATGATTCCTTTGATCATTTTATGTATTTTGTGTATTTGAATGCTCAAATGAAGTCAAAATTGTGAGATCTTGGGCTTATTAGATCCGGCTCGTCGAGACGCTCGATTTGATTATAAACACTCTATGTTTGAGGTCTATTTAAGGATTTAACTGATATCCCAAAGTTTTTAATGATATTTTAAGTGCTTGATCTCGACCAGTTTCAACTTCGGATTAGTTTACTTTCAACACCAAGATTCGTGCTTGGTAGTAGAATTTTCGGTCATATCGTTCTTTTTGGATGACATTATCTCAATCATCCAAAAATATATATGCCATATACTTAAAAATAGTAAATTCTTCTATGAAATTTATGGGTTCATTAACCATATATTTTGAGAGAACAGATCTTCATGTGAGCACAATGTTATGTCAGCAGTGTAGAAGCGAATGTGTCTACACGCAGGCGCAAGATTTGGTTATGGACCCATTTGGGAACTGGGCACCGTGCGTAAGCACCACTTCGAGCGTCGCGACGATTCGCGCGTCGTGGTGGCAGGCGTGGTGTCGCGTGCCGGTCGGCAGTGTGGCGGTCGCGTGTGGGTTGGTGAGTCGTGGGTGGGCGGTTAGCGCCCGCGAACCACGTTCGGTGGGTAGTTGGCAAGCGCGGGCCACGCGCGGGCGCGCGCCTGCGGGAGAAAACGTCGATTTTTGGCGGTTATTGACTGTTTTTGATGATTTTTGATGATTTTGCCCCTATATGGAGTCTATAAAAACCCCTTATGGCTAAGGGAGAAAGCACACTTCTCCACTGCTCTAATATTTCTCTTCTTATTGGGTGAGGGTCGTTCGTAGGCGATCAAGGCCCGTAGTTCATACGGCGAGGCTCCAGTTTTCTCTCGAAAGAGGCGTTAATTGCCCTTGTCGAACCGACCGGGTTTGGAGGCGATCAAGGCCCGTAGTTTAAACGGCGAGGCTCTGATTTTCCCTCAAAAGAGGCATTGACTGCCCTTGTCAAACCGACCGGTTTAGAGGCGATCAAGACCCGTAGTTCATACGGCGAGGCTCCGGTTTTCCCTCGAAAGAGGCGTTGACTGCCCTTGTCGGACCAACCGGGTTTGGAGGCGATCAAGACCCGTAATTCATACGGCGAGGCTCTAGTTTTCCCTCGAAAGAGGTATTGACTGCCCTTGTCAGACCGACCGGGTTTGGAGGCGATCAAGGCCCATAGTTCATATGGCGAGGCTCCGGTTTTCCCTCGAAAGAGGCGTTGACTACCCTTGTCAGACCGACCAGGTACTGGCGTCGGTAGTCGGCAGGGATGACCGGCGACGATGGCGGTGACCGGCGAAGATAGCCGACGATGGTTGGCGGCGGTGATCGGCGATAGTAGTCAGGGCGGTGACCGGTGACGATGATGACCGGCCGGAGTGGTCGCCAGCAATTCGGCGGTAGTCAGCAACGGCTCACGGCATAGTACGGGGATCACGGCGATGTGTTACCGGCAGAGATGGCCTAAGATGGTCGGCGATGGTGACCGGCAGCGTGATTAGCCCAACAGGGTGTCAACAGCAATGGCTTCTGATAATCGGCAATTAAGCGTTAGTAATCAGCGAGGATATCAGCAACGATGTCGTCGAAGATAATTCAGCGATCAATGTGGCACCGGCAAGTAATCAGCAGCAGTGATAGCAGCGGAGTGGTTAGCGGCAAGATGTCAGCAGCAATGCCGGTAGATGTCAACAGTGGCAATGCGCGCGTCAGTAATCAGCCGAGGATAAGCGATGATGGTGGTAGCCGGAGATGGCGGCGATGGTTGTGGCGATGATCGGCGACAATGGTCGACCGCGAAGATGGCCCGGTGATGGTCAGCAGCGGACCGTCAAATAGTCAGCAGCTGGCCGGCGAGAATCAGCCGTGGCAGCAGTGATGATTTTGACCTATCCGGGTTATTTGTCGAGTGTGACTCAATGGCGTTAACGTATGAAAAGAATTAGTGAATCTGAAGATTTTGACCTATCCGAGGTTGTTTGTCGAGTCTTTGCTCAATAGCTGCTATGGAAGAGATCGAATTGGATCCACTGAGGATTTTTGACCTATCCGAGGTTATTTGTCAAAGTATTACTTCATGACGTTAACTTGTATGGAAGAGGTCGAATTGAATCTGCTGAGGATTTTTGACCTATCTGAGGTTGTTTGTTGGTTTTACCCGATGACGTTAACCTGCATGGATGAGAATTGAATCCGCTGAGAATTTTTGACCTATCTGAAGTTTTTTGTTAGGGTGTTACCCGATGATGTTAACATGTATGGAAGAGGTCGTGGGAAGTCCACTAAGGACCTTTTGACCTATCCTAGGTTGTTTGTCAGAGTCTTTGCTCGATGACGTTTACCTGTGTGGAAGAGGTTGAATTGAATCCGCTGAGGATTTTGACCTATCCAGGTTGTTGTCGGTGTTACGATGGCGTTAACTGTATGGAAGAGGTCGAATTGAATCCGAGATTTTGACCTATCGAGGTTGTTTGTCAAGGTGTTACCCGATGGCGTTAATGGATGAGGTCGAATCTGAGGATTTTGACCTATCCGAGGTTGTTTGTCAGGGTGTTACCGATGACGTTAACCTGTATGGAAGAGGTCGTGGGAAGTCCACCAAGGACCTTTTGACCTATCTTAGGTTGTTTGTCAGAGTGTTACTCGATGACGTTAACCTGTATGGAAGAGGTCGAATTGAATCCGCTGAGGATTTTTACCTATCGGTTATTTGGAGTGTTACAGATGGCGTTAACTGTATGGAAGAGGTTGAATTGAATCCGCTGAGAATTTTTGACATATCCGAGGTTGTTTGTCAGGGTTTTACCCGATGACGTTAACCTATATGGAAGAGGTCAAATTGAATCCGCTAAAGATTTTGACTATCCAGGTTGTTTGAGTGTTACGATGGCGTTAACTATGGAAGAGGTTGAATTAAATCCGAGAATTTTGACTATCAGGTTGTTTGTCGGTGTTACCCGATGACATTAACTATGGATGAGGTCATTGAAATCTGGCGATGATTTTGACCTATCCAGGGTTGTTTGTTGGGGTGTTACGATGGCGTTAACGCATGGAAGAGGTCGAGGAAGTCCACCAAGGACCTTTTGACCTATCCCAGTTGTTTGTCGAAGTCTTTGCCGATGGCGTTAACTTGTATGGAAGAGGTCGAATCAAAACATCCATTTGTGGTTGTAGCCAAAGTTGCTCCTTAACCTTGGTCTTATTTTTTCCATGAGTATGATTGAAAAATCATAATTTGTAAAACTATATCTCTTCTCAATGTTGAAATATTCTCCAACTTTGACTTGTTTCTTAGGATGGTAATCGATTAGATGGTTAACATGGGCGATCTTCTGAGATTAAGAGTTTCCCCAGTTTTCGATAAAATCTGAAGGAACGAAGTTTGATGAATCTTCATTCTTCGCTTGCGCTCCTTAAAAGCTTGAAATGCTCCACCTCGATGGTGGTTTTGATCTTGTTGGAAAACTTGGTCGTCATACAAGATGAAATAATGGGAATCAACTTCCACAGACGGCGTCAAACTGTTGCGTGCTAGAAAACCAGTCGCGGTAGAGTGAAAGTTTATGCCTTAGCCTTGTTGTGAAGCACACACGGTATTTAAAGAGTGAACAAGAAAACTCAATTTTTTACGTGAAAAATCTCAAAAGAAGGAAAAATCACAGCTGGCAGGAAAAAAGCTTCCACTATATATTTGTTTTGGAGTACAAGCTTTCCCAATAACGGGATTATATAATTGTACATGAGAAGGGTTGACAATGGGAATCCCAAAATCAGGCAACAACAGTCATATAGTCACGTTCAAGTTATAACAGTTGTTAGTGGTAGTAGATGATAGTGAGCAAGGAATCGGCGATGAAAGTCGTCATGATAGAGGCACGGAGATTGGACGGCGAGGATCGGCGATGGGACGGCGGCCGGCGGCGCGGTGGTAACGGGGTGGCGGCCGTCGAGTGGTGACACGATTATGCCTGGAGGATTTTCAAGCTTTAGAGCTCTCTCCTCTCTCTTGCTTGGCCTCCCTTCATATGAGAAATGAGGGGTTATTTATAGATTAAAGGAGTGGCATTTATGTAAATACATACAAAACCCGTACCACTCCACTCCATCGGACGGCTCAAAATGATTCCTTTGATCATTTGATGTATTTTGTGTATTTGAATGCTCAAATGAAGTCAGAATTGTGAGATCTTGGGCTTGTTTGATCCGACTCGTCGAGACGCTCGATTTGACTATAAACACTCTATGTTTGAGAGCTATTTAGGAATTTAACTGATATCCCAAAGTTTCTAATGACATTTTAAGTGCTTGATCTTGACCAGTTTCAACTTCAGATTAGTTTACTTTGAACACCAAGATTCATGCTTCAACTAGTAGAATTTTCAGTGTCATATCAAAAATATATTCTTAAATATTTATAAATAGATTACAATTCTTCTTATTTAGATAAATTAAATTTTATAATTATATATTATTTCATAACTTTGCTCACAATCATGTTTTTAACCAAATTGTAAATTTTTATTTATAATTTATTTATATTTTAATACATATTTAATTATTAATTTAATAATTCAATTGATAAAAAAAATTTTGTAATTACTTTACATACAACAATATTCATAATACATGTATTTACTTTACTTTATATATGCTCAATCAAATAAAAAATATAATTTTCATATATTTACTTTACATACAACTAAATAACTGTAAAATATTCAGAATTCATTGTATTCATTTTACGCTGAATTCTTTTTTCAGCCAACCAAGCAGCCCTTTGATAAAAATAGAATTTCATTGATCCTAAAATCCAACATATTTTTTATTTATATATTTGTACTAGAAATCATATTTCATTGAATTATTATTATTATTTTTTGGTTGATGCAAAATTGTCTCATGTAAATATTAAAAATCTAAGCTTCGCTGGGAGACTTTTTTAGGTCGTTAGATTCTAGTGAAAAGGTGTTTAATTTTACGGTTTGAATAGAGAGCTTTATTAAACTGCATTTTTCCAAAACTCTATTTGTATCATCTCAAAAAGCGAAACGAAAATACCTTTTGCACTGCGCTCTGTGGTTTAAGAAAGAGAATGTCGTAAATAACCCTCTCTTTAGTAAACATTGTGGTAATATATATCCAAACATTAAACTTCAGCTTTTCAACTTGTAAAGAAGAACGGAAGTTTTTCTAAAAATACTTATCAGTCAATTTTTTTGAAAGCCAACATCTAAGCCAAACGAAGCTCTAATCATCTATTTAAAATCACTTTTATTATTTTATTATTTTTAAAATATACTTATTTGATGCGGTTCTTAATTTATATTTTTTATTTTTATGACAAATTAACCACTTTGAAAGGTGGGCTTTCAGCCCGCCGCCTCCTCCTTTCATGGCTATCGCCGGTATCTCTAAATTGACCGAACTTCCCGCCGCCACTCTTGCCGTCGCCGCGGCGGCGATGGCCGCTATTTCGTTCGCTGTCGCCTTCTTCTCTGGTACCTTCTCTATCTTATCCAAAACCTATTGAAAAAAGCCCACCCAAAACACTAAGCCCTTGCGAACTTCCAGCTTCCATCTGTAGACGAAAATCCAGTATTCTGTCTTTGCGCATTAAAGAGCTCGAAGCCTCTCTCGAAGCTTCTTCGGAGATGACAGCATCGGAGCGGCGTGGGAGAGTTAGAGCCCAGCAAGTATGTCTGGAGCCCCATCGCTGAACATGCGTATTTTGGTTTTGACTAATTGCGGTTCTTTACTATTTTAGGCGCTGCGGGTGGCTTTGACTCAGCAGAGTTATGATGGTTTGAATATCTCAAGGTCAGATTCAGCTGTTTCGTACCCTATGGCTCCCATCGGCTTTGTGCAATCCTGCTTCCCTACTAGGTTATCCGTTTGCAGCTGGTTGTTTGGTTCATTGTCTTCTACGTTATAATATAAATCACAACATCATCTCTCTCATGCAGTGCATTTGATTTATTAGTATCTATTATTTTGATAGATCATCACTCATTAGTGATTGTGATACTTTTTCTGTTATCATTTTAGCTTAGTCAATGTAACTCTAGATAATGATAGCATTGGCCAATATTATATCTCTTATGTCATCCAAAATAATATTTGTTTGAGCATGAACTTCTATGCATGTGCAATCGGACAACTTATGAAATTAAATTCTTGATCAGCCAAACTCTCATTTTGGCGAACTTGCAGACCTAAAAGAAATGAACTTGATGATAGCAAAAGTGATTCAATCCAAGTTTAGCTGAGCTAGATCACATACTTGAACCATAAATTTTGAGACATTATTTAGATTATCAAATGACCTCCAAAATTGATATATTTATAATTAAATCGAATGTTTTGATGATATGAATCAACAAGCTCAAAATCATTGAATTTTGATATCACTGAGTCACTCAAATACTCAAAGATATGCATGATTGAGGAGATCATTATGATGCGTCTGATAATGTGTATAAATTTTGGTCATATTTATGAGGAATGGCACTTACTTTTTTATAAATAAACCATAGTTTTTCGCATTGAGGAGGCTAGGTGGGGATCTTAAGATTCAAGGGAGTTTTGAAGTTTGAAGAATCCTAAAACATCACTCTCGGATTATCACCATCATTAAACTCTCATTCCACCATCCTCGTCTAACTGTCACCTTCAACCTTTGTCGTTAGACAACTGCCATCTAGTCACCACTATTGGATCACTGCAAAATCTCCATAATTGAGCCGATGATATCTGACCATTGTTATTGGACCACTACCACCTAGCTCTTGTTGTCAAGCTACTGCCATCTGACCATCATTATTGGATCGCCATCATCATTCGTTCACTATCATCTATCCAATGCCACCTAGCTACCACCATTAGATCGTCGTCCCCATTTGACCATTATCATCAGATTACCGTTACGCCTAATTACAGTCACCTAAACTTTGTTGCTTAACCATCATCACCTGGCTATAGTTAGGGCTGCAAACAAATCGAGCTGAGCCGAGTATGTGCTTATTCGTGTTCAAGCTTGTTTATTATTATCGAGCTCGAGCTCGATTTGAGTTTTTAAGATGGTGTTCAAGCTTGAACTCGTTTAAAAAATTTTTGTTCGAGCTTGACTCAAGTTTGTTTGCGAGCTCGGTTCAAATCGGGCTTAACGAGCCTGCTAACAAGCAACTCGTTTAATGAAATAAATGAGCTTTAATTGAGCCTTAATCGAGCTTGTTCGTGAGCAGCTTATTAAGAAATATATACAAGCCGTATGAATTAATGTTTATTAAGCTTAAAAATAAAATTTTAAATGATATTGTTTATGAACAAGCCTTAATAGAGCCATAATCGAGCTCCTTAATAAGTTTGTTCACGAGCTTTAAATGATACTATTTATGAGCACAAATGAACTGAACAACAAGTTGTTCAAGCTTGTTCATTTAGCAATCGGGTATTTACAAAAGTGTTCAAGCTTGTTCGATTAGTTAATCAAACGATCATGAACGAGCTTTAATCTAGTCGAGTAACAAGTAGCTTGTTGAATGCTCGGTTCATTTGCAGTCCTAGCTATAGTCGTTCAAGTCTGATGCCTAACTGAAGTCACCAATCTTATGTCCTGGCTATAGCCGCCTAACCTCCAATGCTCGACTATAGTCACTTGACCATCAATGATTGACTGTGATCATTCCACCTCTGACAGCCGATTATGATAGCCCAACCTTAGACAATTGGCTTCGATCACTTGATTATAAATGTTGAGACACAATGGCCCGATTATAGTCGCCTAACTATAATCACTCAGCCACTGTTGCCTAACCACGATCACCCGACTTATGTTGCTCAAATGCAACCTATTGTTCTCCGATGATCAACTATAGTGCCACATCTTCATTCCCTAACTACAATTTCCCATCCTATATCACTTGATTATAGTGCTTAGATGTTATTTTTGTCTATTGTCACACAACTATACCAACACTTGCTAAGTTTCTCATTTATCTTACTAGTAATGTTGATGCATATCATTGTTTATATAAGCTAGGCTTGTTGTTAACACACGTCATCGCCATTCAAATCAATACATTATATTAACAGATGTCAAGCTTAATGAATGCCATCAACACTAACAATGATACCTACCAACTTTATCACATGTTGTAACTCACGATATTGATACACGCCATTGCCAATGATATCGATGCACACTGTCAGTACCGACTCTAATTTTTGATGTCAGCGCCAAGATTATACTAAACTTTTTATTCTTTGAACTCTTCTTCTTAATAGAGGACAATCAAGTGGATTGTAACACACTCTTTTGATGTCAATCCTAATACCTTGAGGCTCCTCTGACTTCCATATTAGAATCTATTTTCTACAATTTATATCTATTGTGTAAACACCTTTTTGTATTACATAGAACTATATCATTTGTAACCGCTAATGCATACTAGTGAAATTATTTTCACTGAATCAAGTTATGTGGTTTTTCCACTTTTTAGGCTTTACGTGTAAAAACTCTTATATCTCTTATAATATATATTTTATTTGTGTGTTAGATCTTTTTACAAAAATAAAATGGTAAGCATCTTCTTTCTACTATCACAAATATTATGGCATGCAATAATATCATAGAATAAGCTTTAAATATCACTTATTAAATTGTTATTTAATTATGTCACCAACAGCTAACTATTGTTAGACACTGGTAACTATTTTTTATAAAGAATTTTTTTTCTTTTAATTTGAGTCAAGATAAGAAAAATGTCTTTGAGCCATTGCGTGGCCGCAATGTTAAATAAGCAAGGTTCCCATATTATGGACGAATGCAAGAAGTTAGTCCATGAAACTAGAATTATGTTAGGATCTTGGAATATGATACTCTTACGTAAATTAATGGAATTAATAGATATTATGGTTCATAGAAAGATAAATATTTTATGTGTTCAAGAAACTAAATGGGTTGGTGAAGGTTAAGGAGATTGATAGTTTATGTTTTAAACTTTAGATTCGTAAAGTCGAGAAATGGTGTAGGTGTGATTATTGATAAAAGTTTGAAGGATAATGTTATAAGTATTAATAGATGTGGAGATAGAATTATAAACTTTAAAGATTATTGTTGATCAAGATTATCGATGTTATAAGTGTTATGTCTTTCAAGTAGGTTGAGAGGTAAGCTCAAAAGAAAAATTTTGGAATGAATTAGAGGGATTAATACAAAGATACTTCTTGAAGAAAAGTATTTATTGGGGAGATTTAAATGGACGTTGGTAGAGTGAGAAGATTTTAAAAGATTCATGGTGGTTATGGATTTGTAATGAAGAAGGTATGATTATATTAGATTTTGTCTTCATGATTTTGTAGTTCTTACTTTATTTAAGAAAAGATATGAATATATTATTACTTATAAAATGGATCTAGAAAACACGATTGATTATTTTCCGATAAGAAAAATAGATCGTTTAGATTGTAAAGATTGTAAGGTCATTCAAGTGAAATTTTAAGTCTCTATTAGTTTTAGATTTTAAGATGAAATATTGTAAGAGAAAAATAAACTAAATTATTATTCAGGATTAGATGGACACTTAAAACATAAATAAAAATATTTTTTAAGCTACAAGAAATTAGAATTTGGGATGTTCATGGGAAAAGCGTTATGAAAAATATCAGTGAAATTAAGCAGTTCTTTAAAGATGTCTTGGAGAATCAAAGAAAAATCTTCTTTAATAAGAATAGTTAGTGGTGGAGTCGAGTGTCGAAAAAAGATAAATAAAAATATTATTATAAAACTTGGTTTAGATGTAAAACTTCGGAGAATTGAGAAAGATATAAAATTACTTGTAGAGATTCTAAGAAAATAATATATGATCAAAAAATTTAAATTTTGATTTATACTGATAGATTAGATCTCAAAGAAGGTGAAAGATGTATGTATAAGTTAAATCAAAAGAGATAGGAGAAGTAAAGACATAGTTAGTGAGGGGTATTAAGGATGAAAATAATAAAGTCTTTTCTTAGAAAAGATATTAAAATAGGTGGATGAGGTATTTTGATAAACTTTTCAATGAAGGATCCGAAAATCGATTGATTTTAGAACCTTAATACCCAAACAAAATAGAAAATTTCATTTTATCGTCAGATAGTAAATCAGTTAGTGAAGCTTTAAATAAAATGAAATGTGGAAAAGTAGTAGGACCGGATAATATTCTAATAGAAGTGTGGAAATGTTTAGGAGATAAAGGAATTTCTTGGCTTACAAATCTTTTTAATGTTATTTTAAAGACTAAAATATATGAGATGAGTGGAGAAAGAGTTTGTTGGTTCATATTTAAGAATAAAGGTGATGCACAAGAGTGTGCAAATTATAGAGGAATTAAGTTAATGTGCCATACATTAAAATTATGGGAGAGTAATTGAGCATAGTTACGATGTGATATGAAGTTTCTCCAATCGGTTTGGTTTCATGCCGTAGATCTACTATGGATGCTATACATTTGTTAAGAGGTTTGATGGAAGCATAGAAAGTAAGAAGGATCTACATATGATATTTATTGATTTAGAAAAGCATGATAAAGTCTCAAGAGATGTTCTTTGGAGAGTTCTAGAGCGAGAAAGGAGTTAATATTGGTTATATTCAAGTCATTAAGGATATGTATACTAGAGTTGTTACTTGTGTCCAAACACAAGGAGGATTGACAAAATATTTTCCTATTTCAGTTGGATTACATCAAGGATCAACATTAAGCCCTTATCTTTTACTTTAGTTATGGATGCTCTTACGAGGCATTTACAAGAAGATGTACCTTGGTGTATGCTTTTCTTTGGTGACATTCTTCTTGTTGATAAGACTAGAGAGTCCAGAAACTTGAATTATGGAGGTCAACTTTAGAGTCTAAAGGTTTTCGTTTAAGTAGATCTAAAGCTATATGGAGTGTAATTTTAGTTGTAGAAGTTTTAGTGGTAGTGTTGTGATTTTAGGTGATCAAGTCATTAATAAGAGTGGCGATTGATATTTAGGCTCTATTGTTCAAAATGATGGTGAAATAGATGGAGATGTTAGTAATTCAAGTTGGATGGTTGAAGTGGAGGAATACATCGTCTATGTGATAGTTAAAGTTTTAAAATATAAGAACAAGAATAAAACTTATGTGGCTATAAAGAGAAATAATTTGATAAAATAATTCGAGATGAGAATGCAAAATGAGTATGTTAAAAGTTGGTAGCTCAGTGGTAGATAAGATTTGGGAGAGTCCTTGGATAGTTTGGCCACATAAAGCGTCCTAATCAATGACCCGATTAAGAGAGTAGATGCATTATATTTGCCTTATGTTAAGAAAGGTAGAGGTAGACCTAAAAAGACTTGGTTAAGATATATAAAAAATGATCTTAGTATGCTTGAATTAAATGAGAATTTGACACATAATAGGTCACAATGGAGATGAAGGATTCATGTAGCCGACCCCACCTAGTGGGATTAAGGCTTGTTGTTGTTGTTGTTGTTGTTGTTGTTGTGTAATTTGAGTCAAGATAAGATTAGCAGAGGCTCTAGAGTACACTATTTTGAATTCGGCCGTAATAGGACTCGGTGCTTGGTATAGCTCAGCAGTTAGTTATATGCTTCTTGCATGTTACATTAGCAAGTTTCTGATGTGTCCTTTTTATGATGGAAAAAGGGTAATTTAATGCTACATTGATAAAAGTGGTCTCACACTGATCTTATAGTACGACATTTGAAAATTATTTGAAAAAATTTATGCTTGTTTCATTAGAACTAAAAATTGTAACTCTTATCAGTCTTGGACTACATTACAAAGTTTGATCTAGCTAGCACTTTTTGTCAAGCTTGAAATTTTAGTTGACAGCACTTGTAACTCCTAGCATTTATAAATTCTGATTGAAATTATACTAGTAACATAAATTATTTCTGACTCTAAACTCTAAACTTAAGCCTTTAATTCCCTTAATTATTTGAGTGTTGACATGGAAGACTTAAGTATGATAAGGCAATGAGTTTTGCTCCCACGGAAAATGGTTTCTGTTTTTCTCGAGGATGTCTGTAGCTTCTATGTGTGCTCTTTTAATCACTGTTGCGCTCAAGTTAAATAAATGTTTTTGTCTTTCTCTCATGTTTTGCATGAATGAATTACTTCACCCACTTAAAATCATTAAAAAAAATTATGCATCTTACCTCATTTAAAAACTGTAATCTGTTGATCAAGGAAATTATTCTTGTAGAGGTTGGAAGAATTATTAGGGGTTATTTGGTTTTATGTTATTTTCTTGGTTCAATGGAGTTTCTGTGAGCGCTGGAGGTTAGCACAAAATTGAGAAGTGCAAGAAATGAGAAGCAGCATGTCGAGTAAAGAAAGTGATTCATGGAGTGAAAACTCTCTTTTTTTTTAATATATGTTGTGACATTAGATGTTGCTTAAATTTGATGGTATGATGATCTTTCTAAGTTATGGCATTTGTCATTTATAACATGTTATTTAAAGATGCTATTAAACCAAACAATCAAGTTCTTTTGAATAGCATATATAACATTATAAATGTCACTAAGCATAGCAACCTCTTAGAGAGATTGTGAGTGAGAATATGGACTAGAGAAAGAAAGGCTTGGAGTGAGCAATACATTGGGAGTACAGATATTATTTCAAGAGTGAGACTGAAAGTAGTTGGTTGTTAGGGAGAGTGTAAGTGGGAGAGAAGGGAGGGAAGTTTGAGTGAAAAAAATAGATTTTTATTATTGAGTGTGTTTGTGCTGAGAGATGGAGTAAGAATTTTGAAATAAGAGTGAAGTTAAGGGAGAGAGAGTATATGGATAAGAGAGAGGAGAGGCTGGTAAAGGTGTTTGAAGAGTAAGATGGGTAGAGAGAGGATGAAGGCGGTGAGGAGGAAGTTTTATGAGAGCTATAGGAGTATAAAAGCCTCAACCTTCATTGAGAGTAGAAAATCCATCTTCATTTATGCAATAATCAAGTATGGTTATTACATAACCTATGGCATACATCTGTGGAAAGAAGTCAATTCTATACAATAAACACGAAAACAAGTTAGTCTTAGGGACCAAAAGAAACATCACTACAATCATCCAACAGATAAAGAGACTTGATTTTTTATGTGACACAACATAAATTTAACGAGATAAATATAACCAGTGAAATTACAATCATACATGGATGACAATTTAAATTCTGTTAAGGGAAAACTATGGTTATTTTGTCTTTAAAATATCTTGTGCAAACAATTAATGCCAAAAACAAAGAAAAAGGTTGTGCTGTCCTCCTTTGTTTTATGAAGAAAAAAAAAAACTACTTGTAAAGAACCTGGTTCCATCTGGAGTAAAAATTGTGAATCTGGGTACACATTAGTTTTTATGTAAACACACTTACAATTTCAAATTTTCAATCTTCATGTAGGAACGGTACACCAAGGCAACCCTTAGTAGTACCTCTTTCTAGAGCATGCTTAGTGTTTGATTCCAGCCGGGTTCCAGCACCTGCATTAGATGGACTTGCTGAATACTCCCATTGTTGGGTCTTATACGTATTTCATCTCAACACTGACCTTGAGAAGTTGTGGAAACAATCCTCCAGATCAAAATTAAAGGCAAAGGTTTGTTTTGTCCCTGACTCGATGTCTTCTGGATTGCCTCCATAATGCCCTTACTTTGGAAAAGAATCTCGTATTATTGGTTGATTATATATTGGACAGGTTAGAGTTCCTAGACTTAAAGGTGGCAAGATGGGAGTTCTTGCCACAAGATCACCACATAGGCCTTGTCCTATTGGTCTTTCTGTTGCAAAGGTAAGATTGTCGATATTTTTAATTGTCTAGCTGTAGGATTATGATTGTTTGGCCATTGGAAATATTATACATGTCCTGCGCCCTTTGAGATATGAGTCTGATCCAGCTGAGTTTGTTTTAATCCTAATGGAACAACATCTTTGACATCAATTATCAAGAAATTTCGAATATATTGTTGTATTGCGGTAAACAAAGTGACGCCAACTCTTTCTTGTATGGAAAAAAGAGAAAAATATATAATGTATATGGTGGTGGAGATCAGTTTGTCAGAGTTAATTGTTTTTACTTAGTAGTATTGTTGCTTTGCTAGCAAAAGGTAAACTGAAGGAACAAAAAATGCTTTTCTGTCTAAATTTACATTTTTTGAACTGATTGTCTCATAGCATTTGTAATAGAGCATATGAAATCAGCCTATATGCGTAGTTAGGGTTGCAAACAAATTGAGCCGAGCTATGTTTGTTCTTATTCGAGCTCAAGCTTACAAAGATTGAGCTCGGCTCAAGCTTGGTTCGAGTTTTTAGAATTGTGTTCAAGCTTGAGCTTGTTTAAAAAAGTTTTGTTCGAACTCGGCTCAAATGTGTTTACAAGCTCGGTTCAAATTGGGCTTATCGAGCTTGTTAACAAAAAACTTATTTAATGAAATAAATGAGTTTTAATCAAGCCTTAATTGAGCTTGTTCGCAAGTATCTTGTTGTGAAATATACATAATTGTATCAATTAAAGCTTATTAAACCTAAAAAATAAAAATTTAAATGATACTATTCACGAACAAGTCTTAATTGAGTCATAATCGAGCTCCTTAACAAGCTTCTTCATGAACTTTAAACGGTATTGTTCATGAACTGTTGACCTCCAATATGTGTCATAAATTAAGAAGCAAATCAATTGACGACCAAATCATCGAATCGCGAAATGCCGAACTTCACCAAAATGATTGAAACGACACCGTCGACGACGGACTGTCATCACATTAAATGTCAAAGCGGTCGAATATAAATATTGCCGATAATCAATTGAAACAGCGCGTCGTCAATCTCGCATATCGAGTCGGGCCGTGCAAGTCAAACGATAGATTCCGAAATTGATCGCGTCTTTGGCTTTGAAACGTCGAAATCTATCAAATAAGACTGTTTGCACTCAATTTAAATGAGTTTGCATGAAATCGAAGCGAGCGCGCGATTTGGTGAAATTATTTCAATTTGGTGGCTCAAACCACTCCGGCGAACGACAGCGTCATTGCGTTGAAACATGGAATTACCTTCGATAAATATATTGATTATGCGATTCTGGGTGTGAAATTCAAATTAAAATAATTTAAATTAATTTAAAATTAATTTAAAAATTCTCAAATTATTCCCATGCTCAACCGTTCCTCCCTATTTTCAATTTTTTGAAAAAGGAAATTAAAAAAAAAAAAAAACTAAAAAAGAAATCACTCTCCCCATTCCTTCTCATTCTCTCCCACTCTATACTCTCTCCTGGTCTCTCTCTCTCATGCTCAAAAAAAACTCCCCCTGAAAAAAGGTAAATTTTCCTCTTTCTCTCTCTCTCTAAATTTCCCCTATTTCGGCCAATCATGTCGCCGGCGCACGCACGTTCCGTGCAAGCCCGCTGCCGCCGACCCACTGGCCGCGCATCTCGCACGACCCGCTTTCGCGCGTCCCGATCCGGCCAACCCACCGCCTTCCCGCCCGCTGCACGAACCCGCGCGACCACACTATCCCGACCTGCGTCTCGCACCGCTGCGCGCTTCGGCCCGCTGTCTGGACCCACGCGCTCCGGCCCGTTGCCCGCAGCCCACGCTTCCAAGGCTCGCCGCACTCGTGCAACCCGCCGTACCGTCCGTGGGCCCGCACTCGCGCAACCCGCCGAGCCGTGTTTCGACCCGCGAACCCGCCGGCATGCCCGCACCTTTTCCCGCCGCCGGTGTCGTTTCCGCCTGAATCCAGCCGCCGTTCCTTAATTCTGTCTTCCGTGCGCCCGACCCTCGCGACCCGCGCACATTTCTCTGGCCCGTCTTCCCTAATCTGCCAGCCCGCAGCGCTGTCCACGGCCCAAAGCCCGCAGCCCGCTCCGCCCAGCCCACTGGCCCGCCAGCCTTTCAAATCATTTGGCCCGGCCTGCTCCTACAACCCATTAGCCCGCATTCAAACAGCTCAGCCCGCTGTTCTGGCCTGTTCTGCACAATCCAGCCGTTAGTCCACTAACCGCAACCTCCACCTTCATCACTGCACGGTCGGGAAGAACATCAATTCTTTCGATTTTCGCGACTCGCTTTTTTCCTCACATTGCGCGATGTCGGAAAAAAAACATCGTCAAACAATTCTTCCGATTCCGACGTTATCCGCTCTAGCGGTCTCGTTTTCTACGCCGAATCGGGAATAACGTCGTCAAGAAATTCTTCTTTTCGATTCCGTCGCGTTCTACTTTAGCCCTCCGGCCTTCGCCCATGATGGAAGAACATCGTCACGGTCTTCTTTTCGGTTCCTGTCGACTCACTTCTTTATATTCTCAATTGCATACCTGCATTGTTCCTTAGCCTTGCTAGCGTTGAAAATGAGTCAGAACATATGAGATTTATGAATGTGGAAATATATATATATATATATATATATATATATATATATATATATATATATATATATATATATATATATATATATATATATATATATATATATATATATATATATATATATATTTTTGTAGATTTGAAGACTTGTGCCAATAGTATGAGATGAAAAAATAGGTTGTGGTGTCATGACAGCTATTATCTTCAACAGGCGTCTTGAGTAAACCAAGATTTTATAATTTACTTAGAAAAAAAAATGGGGGGATGAATATATATTGTATTGTATATCTTCTTTCAGGTTTAAAGATCTTGTCTTCGGCGGTAGCGACGAGATAATCGGCTATTGATGTCATGAGACATGACTCATTACGTTGATAGGAGGCGTCGAGTACACACTCGATCGATACATGGAGATGTGACGAGGTGCAAATCGTAAATCTTTTGACTTAGAAAAAAAGAGAGTAAAATGAAATGAGTCTTAAATAGGAAAAATATTAATTTTATAGCATCAAATGAAAAAAAGGGGGAGTCTTTAAAGCAAAGTTTGGAAAATAATATAATATTCATTTAAAATGCAAATAAAATTTGGGGGAAGTTAATGTTAAACTCACAAACTGTGAGGGAGGCTAATATTAAACTCACAAACTTTGGGAGAGTCTAATATTAAACTCCCAAACTTTTGGGGAGGTTAATATTAAAGTTACAAACTCTAATAGCAATCCTTTATGACTTAAATTGAAACGGTAAAGTGAGTTCCCTTTTCTTGCAATTAATTGAAATTTCGGGGGAACTAATGCCAAACTCATAACAAATTTGCAATAAACTTAAAATCTAAGGATGAATCCAAATTGGGTTTAATAATTCTTATACTAATGTGAAGGTAATTACTATGTTAACTAATAAGCATGAGTATGGCAGTAAAAAAATGAAATCGAATAACTTATCAAAATTGATGTAAATTGAAATCGAGTTGTGAAAATTACAAAACTCAACAGTAAACTATGCTTAAGTATAAAGTATCTAAATCAAAGCCTTCTTATCAACCTTTTATACGAAAAAGAATCTTATAAAATCTACGAAATCATATTTTTAAAATTAAAGATTCAAATTATGATTTTCAAAATCAATGTCAATTAGTAAACAAATTCCAAGTGTCATCTATCTTATGAGCGCTAAAGATGAAATTCAAACATAAAATTACCTAATTATAAATACACCGCATCTCCTTATCTTGAATGTTGAAATTCAAGTGTCGAGGATCTTTACGTTTCTTTATGTCAAATAGTAGCTCTTAAGTTTCAAATTAGTAAAATATCGGCGATTATCAGTGACGGTAGATAATCCCCTATGTTAGACAGAGTTGTAGATCAAAACTTTAATTATATCTAAATTAACTCTAATTGAGTGTCAATCTAAAAATTGTTTAAATGAAACTCTATCACTAAAAACTTAAACCAAACTCAATCTATCCACCGTCCGCAATAGTTTGTCGGGGATGACAAATTAAGAAAACTCTCCGAAAGGTGATGTCAAATCAAGTGTTCTTATGTTCACTCTCAATCAATCTCTCACGCGATGGGGCGTGTCGTGTCCTCCATTGCGTGGGCTGATGGTCCAGATGAAGTGGTTACGGTAGTCCTCTTATGGTGGTTTGGCGGTTCGACTCCATTATATTACGATCACCGTGGCGTATGCTCCCAATGGCTCGCCTTTGAGTTGTGAATTATAGGCATACTTGATAAAGCAAACATCTATCCCATCGTGATACTTAAGTCCGTCTCCAGACAAACACCACAGATCTAGAATTTCTTGGGCGGAACGTATGTGTTGATGAGGATCATCCGGTTGGATCACTACTTCATTAAGTAAGGGGCCTGTGGATGACAATATGAGATCTAGATCGGGAACGTCATCATTCCCCCAACCATCCTGTTTAAGTTGAAATAATAAATTTCATAATCTAAATTTTGAAATTATACATGTTGTTACTATACGCTACGCATTTTACGATCTAACGATTTGCCTTAATCGAAAGTTCTCTCTCACTACTTGGGAGGTAATTGTATAGGGGTTTACATAGGAAACTTGGAACCGGTCTAAAGTTCACCAAATGAGGCGAAATCTCCAGGTAGTGTCTTATCTACTTTCTCATCGAATTAAATCGACACTTTAAACACTCTTTCATCAAGAGGTTGGTGGAATTTTGAGCCCCAATTCACGGTGACTCCTGAGGACATGTTTCTCCATCTTTTATGCAAATTTTGAGCTATAATAACAATGGAGCATGATAAAAATTGAAATATAAAATCAATTATAAATGAAACTAAATCTAAGCTAATTATGTCATTATGACTAATCTACTTGTTCTTTATATTGATGGATCTTCAGAATACATTGTTCATCTTGCAGTTAGGTTGCGTAACCAATACCCATTTGGCTAACGTTGTAATCAATACTGGAGATGCTGTAACTACCATCCAATTTGGTAGTGTAAATTTTTCAACCATCATCGCTGCAAATAATCCTTCACCTGAAGTATTTGCATATTGTACACACCAACCTATGCAATGGAGGAGGAAATTTGGAATGACCACTACTGCTATTAAGGTTCCTCAAAAGAGAGCCTTTGTACTTAAAAGATTGATTCATTTTAAAGCGTCAGTCATGAAGAGAACCTTCACTGGGTAGAAAGTTTCAGTCATACCTATGAATGCGACAACCCTGCCAGTTGAACCTTTCGTACTAGAAAGGTATGATATTGAAGCCTCCTCTTCTGGAGGAAAATTGAGTAGAAGGCAAAGGAGAAGAAACACTAAACTACGAGCTCGAGGTTGCAATCATCCTGATACAACCAACCTTAAAACCAAAAGCGAGTATTTCTATCCCATAATAAATTTGAAAATTTTGAGATGGGTGAAAAGGGATAGTTCTACTAGTGATGTTAAGCGGTGTTTTTGGGCTCAACAGCAGTCAACTTCAACCTTTATGAAGGAACAACATGAACTCTATCTACTCGAGCACATAAGGAAAAATATCTTATGAAGAATAGGTATTAAATGTCAATTATCAAAGAAACCAAAAATGCTCCACTACAAAAGCTACAATCAGTGGTAGTAAGAGCTCAAAACCGTCCTAAGTAATTTCTACACGGTGAGCATCGAGTGACACGAACCGTATGTTAGGAATCCATTCTTGAAAGGTCACGGTAGAAAGAAAATAAATATGGAGGCCAAAGCCTCGAGAAGAAGTTGCGAAGCAGAAGCTTCTTCATCTGGAAGCAAGTTAACCTAGAGACAGTGAGGAAAGAGAAATAATGAATTGCATGCTCAACAGTTATTGTTCAAGCAGAAAATTTATACAGCCAGCTGTAGAACCAGAAATGAGTATTTTAATCCATAACAAGTTTGACAACCTAAAGATGGGTAAAAAAGTGTAGCTCTACTAGTCAAATCAAACAGTCCTTTTGGACCCGACAACTTCAGATCCCAGCTTCTCTAGTGAGAATTTGAAACTGTATATGCAAGAGTGCATCAGGTTCCCAATGTTGCAAAGGAGAAAGGACTGATAAAAAGAAAATATCAAAGTCCAATCATCAAGGAGGCTAAGGAGACCTCCTCCAACAACCTTGACAAGATGTCAACTAATCCAAGTCCCGCATGGTGAGCATCGAGGTAAGACACCTAGACCGCATGTCTGGGAATCCTTCGTCGAAAGGTCCCGACAAATAGGTGAGCAAATTTGAAGGCCAAAATCTCGAAGTAAAATTCTCTTATAAATAGACAACAACGTGGCATCTAGACTGTACTCTCACAAAATCCACTCCTCATGCTAAAGTATTTGGAGCTGAAGCAGTCTTGACACTTGAAGTTGAACTACCTTCACTCTGAGTAGCCATTCAACACAATCTCACTCAAGATGAGAATGTCTATCTACGGAAATGAGAATTTGATGGACTTGATGAGGTCAGGCACCAAGCTCAATAAAATCTAGAAGTCTACCGAGCAAAGATGTCAAAATGCTTCGTCATTATGTGTTATCTCACAAGATTATCCTCATCTCGAGGATCGATCTGCTGAGGTACTTGATGACAAGATCAGCGTTGATAGGTCATTTGGCAAGATGGGTAGTATTATTTTTACAATTCGAAATCACATATGTTCCACAGAAAGCAGTGGAGGGACAAGTATTAGCAGATTTTCTAGCTGCACATCCCATTCCGGCGGACTCTTCTCTTAATGACGATTTGCTCGATGAGCAAATTATGCTTATTCATGAAAGAAAAAAATCACAAATTTTGGAAATATATTTTGATGGGGCCCCTTCGATCAAACAAGTCTAATATCTAAATTTCTCAAGAGCAGGAGCAGGAATCGGCATCATCTTCATAACACCAGAAGGAGGGATAATGAGACGATCATATGGATTGATCGAGCCAAGAACTAATAATAAAGCTGAATATGAAGCATTAGTAGCAGGTTTTGAAGAAAGCTATTTTCATAGGCATTCAAAACTTATATATTTTCGGCGATTCTCAGCTTATTATAAATCAAGTACTTTGCATCTGTATAATCAATAAGCTTGAGTTAGCATTCTACCACAGACGAGTTCTTGAGCTTATGAAGCAGATACCAAATGTCATACTAACTCAAGTCTCTCGATCCGAGAATAGCAAAGTTGATTGCTTAGCAAAATTAGCTAAGAAAATGACAAGTATGAATGATGATTATGTCATGATCGACATATTTACTCGATGAGTTCTAGAGCCAATAAAGTATCAATCCGAGATAGAGGGGTTACCAAATCTGACCCAGAAGGATGCAACTCAGGTTGCTCTTCATACTCCCCAAAATCAACAAGAAGTTGTACCAAGAAGAGCTAAGAATGACATTGCCTTAGAAAAGCAGTGAAACCTTTATTGTAGAAGAGTCACGTGATTAGAGGTAACCCTTCATTGACTACTTTAAAGAAGGCAAATTACCAAACGATAAATCTCTAGCAGCTCAAATCGAGAAGAGAATGCTATGCTATGTTTTCATCAACAATACTTTATATCGTAGATCCTTTGAACAAATGTGGCTACGATGCCTAAATGTAGATGAAGTTAGCAAAGTGATGGTTGAAGTTCATGAAGGACTTTGTGGTGCACATCAGTTAGGTCCCAAGATAACATTAAAGATCAAAAGGATGAGTTATTATTGGCCATCTATGGTGAGAGACTGTATTAATCATGCTAATAAGTGTTATGAGTGTCAAGTACATGAGAATCTCATCCATCAACCTCAATTAATTACACAAGCATCCAATATTCGAATGTTGGGGGTACGGATGTAATTGGACCAATCGATCCATCGTCATCTTTGGACATCGCTTCATTAGCGCGATTATTTATCTAAGTGGGCATCTATTTAAAGAAGTCACTACTGATCGAGCGATCAACTTCTTCATGCATAATGTAGTCTATAGATTTGGAGTGCCACGTCGAAGAATTTCTGATAATGACACAACTTTTAAAAGTGCAAAGATTTATAGATTCGTCGATCGACACAAAATTGATTGACGATACTCTTCAATATATAATCCAAGAGCAAATAGTTTGGCGGAGGCCTTCAACAAAACATTAGTCAAGCTGCTCAAGAAGTTCTCACTAAAAATAAGAGAGAATGATATACCAAGCTAGTAGAGGCTCTATGAGCATATCGAACTACCTACAAGACGCCGACTAAAGCAACTCCCTATTCATTGGCATTTGGAATTGAAGCAGTTCTTCGGCTTGAAGTTGAGTTGCCTTCACTTTGAGTAATCATTCAGTACAATCTAACTAAAGATCAAAATGCTCGTCTGAGAATGGAGGAACTCGATGCGCTTGATGAAGTTAGATTACAAGCTCATCAAAATCTGGAAGTCTATCGAGCAAAGATGTCTAGGGCTTTTGACCATATGGTGCGGCCTCGAACATTTTAGAAAGGAGAATTGGTCCTGGTGCTGAGAAGACCAATTATTCTCAATCGAAAGTTTGGTGGCAAATTTGAGTCTAACTGGGAAAATCCTTTTGTCATTGAAAAAGTGTCTCAAGGAGAGGCATACCATCAACCAAGGGTGAAAGACCAATCACGTGATCAATAGTACTCAAAAGTATTATACATGACAAATACATTCCCAAGGTACAATAGAAATCCTCCTTCAAGACAGGGGGCATTTTTTTAGTATATTTATTTAGGTTGACATCGTGCTTCATGCCGAGATCCCTAAATAAACCTACTCTAGATAGAAAAACTTTTCCGTGAAAATTCCCCTGTTACACGGGGCATTTTAGATATTCTATACACAGATCAATGTTGTATGTTAAAATCTTCTTTAGAATACATCAATTTAAATATGGATGTATTTGTATAATGTACTTTAGAATTCCCCCTATAAGACATGGGGCATTTTTTAGTTTTTATTAAATTTATTTAAGTTGACATCATGCCAAAAGACGAGATCCTCAAATATATTCTTATTCAGGTTGACATCGAGTTTTACGCCGAAATCCCTGGACATATCCGTAATTGTTATTGTTAAGTTGCATGTTCTTGCAGAAACAAAAAAGAATCTATTTCTATGCATGAAACCACAACCCTAAATGTCAAGAAATTTATCTCTCAAATTTGTCAAATTATGGAGATCAAGTCAGAAGAACTCTTGATTTTGGAAGCTTCAATCAACTGAGTTGGAGAAACATCAACCTCTACATCCTGAAGTTTAGGACACGAATAGGTTCTAAAGGTCGAACTCAACAAACCCACAAATGGTCGAATTGCTGACGCTCTTCTCACTCAACAAGTCGCGAGAAAAAGCCGCAGTAAAAATGCCCCTGTTCATCAGTCTGATGACAAAACCACCAACCCACTACAACTCAAGTCGAAAACTCGAGTAGGTTCTAAAGGTCGAACTCAATAAGCCCAAATGTAGTCGAGTTCGCGGCGCTCTTCACTCAACAAGCCGTAAGAAAAGGCGGTGAAAGAGCCCTCGTCGATCGATGATGATCTGTTCAATTTCAAAACATATTCAGCTTAGTGATTACAAGCAACCAGGATCCAAGAGATATTTCTACTTGATCGATAGATCAAAATAATCTGAGGAAACGCTCAATTCAGGGTTGCCTCAAATCAATCTTCATATTACTTACAAGGTGATATTTTAATATATTCTCAAATGATCTGATCAAGCTCAAAGCACAGATCAAAGTCTATCTCCTCATCAAGTCCGTCAAAGCAGAAAGCATAGAATCGAGGAAGCAATTCCATAGTTCATACAAAGTCGATGGCTAAACTAAAAGAATTTTGTGGTCATTCGTCATTGTGCGCGTTCTAACTCAACTCATTGATCCTATATAAAGGCTGGTCATCTATGTATCCTTCAAGCGAATCCGTCAAGGCACGAGGTTCATGGAGTGCATACACTTCCTGACAAGTTAATAAGGACAAATTAGATCAGTCCTTCATCAAGTCCGCTAAGCTCAAAGCTAGGACAGAAGGAATTTCAAATTTGTTCAAGCACGGATAAACTGATTCCCCAGCGAATTCCTTTATTAAAACAAGCAGAACAATTCCTCCATCAAGCCCAACCAAGCATGAAGCTAGGTTGGACGAGACTCAAATCTGCAAAGACATAAAAGAAAGAGATATTCAACAAAAATCATTGAAGCAGATAGTAGATGGTATAAGAACTCTTCTCCCTATCGATTGACAAATTAGTCAAGCGTCATTTAGCATGTCCACGAATAAGACAACATACTAATGACAAATCTTGTAAAATCAGTAAAATTAATCAAAGCTAAAATGATCTAAGCTCTGTAGCCAGCTCTAAAGGTCAACCGGTCTTCAACAAACGTGACTTGCTCCATGCGTGAATCACATTTGTTGGGGAGCATTTGTTGACCTCCACATATGTGTCATAAATCAAGACAAACTCACAAATCAAATTAGACGGATTTCGGAGGTGATAGTGCGTAAATCGAGGCTCAAATCGAACTTCCGAAAATGGTCGAAAGACCCGTCGGACGACGTCATCGCGTTGACATCAAAAGCGTCGGATTATAAATATTCCACGCGATAATCACCGTCAAGCAGTCTTTAACGCGCGCCGCATATATCGAGGTGGGAGGCATTAACGCAAGTCAAACGACCTATGTTCGCAAAATTGATCACGTCATTGGCTTTGAAACGCCGAAATCTATCAAATAAGGTTGTTCTCACGATTGACGAGTGCGTAACATCGAGTGAATTGCGGCGGCGCATTTCGAAATTATTTCAATTTGGCATCGAACCAAACGGCCCGATTGCAAGCGACGGCGTCATTCGTTCAAAACAATGAAATTACTCGATACATATATCGTATATTATGTATTTAGTAAATCTAAATTAAAATAATTTAAATTAATTTAAAATTAATTTAAAAGTTCTCAAATTACTCCCATGCTCAACCGTTCTCTCCTATTTTCAATTTTTTGAAAAAGAAAATTAAAAAAAAACTAAAAAAGAACCCACTCCCCCCATTCTTTTCTAATTCTCTCCCACTCTACTCTCTCTCTCCTAGTCTCTCTCTCTCATGTTAAAAAAAAACTCCCCCTGAAAAAAAGGTAAATTTTCCTCTTTGAATTTCCCCTGTTTCGGCCAATCCCGCCTGCCAAATCACGCCGCCGGCGCACGCACGTTCCGCCCAAGCCCGCTGCCGCCGACCCACTAGCCGTGCGTCTCGCGCGATCCGCTTTCGCACGTCCTGATCCGGCCAACCCACCGCCGTCCCGCCCGCTGCACGGACCCGCGCGACCAGCGCCACTCCGGCCTGCACCGGCGCGCGACCCCGTTGTCCCGACCAGCGTCTCGCACCGCCGCGCGCTCCGGCCCGCTGCCCGCAGCCCGCGTTTCCACGGCCCGCCGTACCGTTCTGCGGGCCCGCACCGCGTGACCCGCCGAGCCCGCCGATCCGCGTATTGACCCGCGCGCGATGCCGCCGCCGTGCCCGCACCTTTTCCCATCGTCGGTGCCGTTTCCGCCTGAATCTCGCTGTCGTTCCTTAATTCCGTCTTCTGCGCGCTCGACCCACGCGACCCGCGCACGTTTCTCCGGCCCGTCTTCCCTAATCTGCCAGCCCGCAATGCTGTCCACGGCCCAAAGCCCGCAGCCCGCTCTGCCCAGCCCACTGGCCCGCCAGCCTTTCTAATCATCTGACCCCACCTGCGCCTACAGCCCATTAGCCTGCATTCAAACAGCTATTTTTGGCTGTTCTGCAATCCAGCCAGCGCTGGCGTCCCCAGCCACAGCCTCACCTTTCCGCGATCGGGAAGAACATCGTCAGAATTCTTCGTTTCGCGTCAACCCTTTGCAACGCATTCGCTAGTCGGGGAAGAACGTCGTCGATAGGAACTCTTTCGATTCCGACGTCGCATCTCTCGCTTTAGCGGTTCTTCATTGCTCGTGTCGGAAAGAACATCGTCAACAGGCAAATTCTTCTTTCGATTTTCGACGTCGCATTCCTTACTTTCCCCCGGCGCTCGATCGGAAGAACTCGTTCAGAATTCTTCGGTTTCGGCGTCGCCTCCTTGTCTTACATTCTGATTGCATCTCCGTTGCTTCTCCCAATTAGCAGAAAAATCATCATGTGGGATGAATGAAAATATATATATATATATATATATATATATATATTCATTTCTTTGCCAGTTTGAATACCTTGTTGTGCTCAATAGGGTGCGACGAGATGAAAAAATAAGATGTGGTGTTGCAAGACACCGCTCCCCCTAGAAGAAATGTTGCAGAAATTTTGTATAATTTTCGACTTAGAAAAAAAAAGGGGGGGGAGAGGGATGAATATATATTGCGTATGTCTTCTTTCAGTTTAAAGATCTTGGTGCATAACGGTACGAGAGATATCGCTATGTCATGAGACACCACTCGCATTGATAAGGCAAGTAGGCAAAAATACCCGGTCGCACCCCACACGGAGATGATCGGGACTATCGAAATTGCGTCAAATCTTTTGACTTAGAAAAAAAAGGAGGGTAAAATGAGCTAACTTAGGAGCGTTAAATAGGAAAACCTACAGCTAATTTTGTAGCGTCAAATGAAAAAAGGCGAAGCCTTTAAAGCAAATTTTGAAAAATAATAGAATATTCATTTAAAATGCAAGTAAAATTTGGGAGAAGTTAATGTTAAACTCACAAACTTTGGGGGAGGCTAATATTAAACTCACAAACTTGGGGGGGGGCTAATATTAAACTCACAAACTTTGGGTTAGGTTAATATTAAAGTTACAAACTCTAATAGCAATCATTTTTTACTTAAATTGAAGCGGTAAAGTGAGTTTTCTTTTCTTGCAAATTCCTCAAAATTAGACAAGCTTTAATTAGAATTTCGGGAGGATTAATACCAAACTCATAACAAACTTACAATAAACTCAAAATCTAAGAATGAATCCAAATTGAGTTTAATAATTCTTATACGAATGTGGAGGTGATTACTATGCTAATTAATAAGCATGAGTCCTAAAGCACAAACACGTAAACTTATCAAAATTGATGTAAATTGAAATAAAGTTGGAAAAAAAAATTACAAAACTCAACAAAGTATGTAGAAGTGTGTTAAAGCAATTTAAATCAAAACGCTTTCTTGCCCGAATCTACAACCTTTGTCTGTGGCATGAAGGCGATACTAAACCAAAATCTACATAAATCATAGGGCTTCCTTTGATCAAAAATTAAGAAATTTTGTTATAATAATGATTTTCAAAATCAACGAAATCACCAATTAGGTGAAATTAAATTTAAAATTTATAAACTGCGTGTCTTTGTAGATTTTAAGTGCAAATATTAATGTATGAAAAGGTTGCGTAGGCTAAGGTTAGAATTAAATGAAAATGTAAAATTAATCTCTTAATTCAAACATAAAATTACCTAAATTACAAATGCACGCATGGGCCGCCGACATTATCTTTGAATCTTTGAAATTCAAGTGTCGAGGATCTTGCTTCGGGTTCTTTATTTGTCTTGGGGAAGTTAACAAAACCTAAAAGTCTATAATAAGAGTTTCAAATCAGTAAAATATCTGAAAAATTGATTTTATTAAGTGATAATAGATCTAATCTTCTGTTAGCAGCTAAATAGAGTTGACAAGATCTAAAGCTCTTAAATATATCCAAATTAATCAAACTAACTCTAATTGAGTATCAATCTAAAAATTGTTTATATGTATCACTAAAAACTCAAATCTATCCATGTGATAGTTTATTAAGAAAACTCATTTCACAAAGTCGATGTCAAATCAGTGTTCTTATGTTCACTCTCAATCTCGTCGATAGGGCGTGGTGTCCTCCTACGTGGCAGGCCATAAATGCTAAGCTTACGAGAGTCTCTCGAGTGGTTTGGCGGTCCCATTATATTACGATGGCGTTGCTATGCACGATGGCTCGTGTTTTGAGTTATGAATCATAGGGTATCTTGATAGAAACAACAACTTTGAGGTAGACTTAAGTCTCCTTACAAATATCATCCCGGTCTATAAAGATTTCTTGGATGATGTAACCCATCATTCATGAGGATCTTTCTATCGGGTTGATTATTCTTCCGATAAGTAGATTAGGGAATTTGGGATGACGGAACCATGGGATCTAGATCAGGCACGTTATCATTCCCACAACCATCCGGTTTAAGTTGAAATGATAAATTTCATAATCTAAAATTTGAAACTCTACATGTTGTTATTATACGCTACGCATTTTGGGATCTTACACTAGCAAATTGAAAGTTCTCTCACTACTTGGGAGGTAATTAATAAGCTTTTGCCTATAGGAAACTGAACCAGATCTAAAGTTCTCGTAAATGAGGCGAAATCTCCAGGTAGTGTCTTATCTACTTATCTCTCTGCCACGAAAATTACACACTTTAAACACTCTTTTCATCAAGAGGTTGGTGGCAATTTTTGAGCACATGAGCATAAATGAACAACAATGTGTTGAGTTTTTCATTTAGCAATTGAGTATTTACAAAAGTGTTCCAACTTATTTGATTAGTTAATCAAACAATCATAAACGAGCTCTAATCGAGTTGTGTTATGAGTTGTTTGTTGAACTCTCGGTTCATTTACAGCCCTTTGTGTAATGAGACGACTGATTTAAACTCACCTTAGACTTGAGGCGTTTCTTTGTTGTCTCATGTCTTGCTCTAATATACTATATTCTGTTTGTGCTGGCTTAATGAGTCATGTATTAATTTGGATGGCCCTGTTAGGTTTAATTTTCACATGTGAAAAACATTTGGATTTATGTGGCTTTGTGCGAGTGAGCTGCTTCTGACTGACAGCAACCAAAAAGTCCATTGGCTGCATCCTTGAATGAGGATCCCCAAAAGGGCCTTATGGCTTCATTTGGTTAGGGTGCTGTTGATAAAGATGGCTGATAACAACAGCTTTTGTTCTTTTTTCACTACAATCTTTTTAATAATTTAGGAATAGCTGCTACTTGTTGCTCATAAAGTAGACTTACATGAAAAACTATGTTGCTTTTGTGAATTAAATACCATTTGCATGCTTTGTGCAGCTTATCTATCCCAAAGCAGATAAGAGACTAGAGTTGATCACTCGAAACCATAATCATTTTTCTCAACTAGAATATGGCTTGCTCTAAATTAGTTCATTGTAACTCAAAATTTACTGATGCATGATCTATGAATATATATATATATATATTAGTTATTGCAATTTCTTAAAAATATATATATAATAGATTTGGTTTGAACTTGAATTGATTCAACAACAACAACAACAACAACAAGCCTTAAATCCCACTAGGTGGGGTCGGCTATATGAATCTTTCGTCTCCATTTTGTCCTATTATGTGTCAAATTCTCATTTAATTCAAGTATACTAAGATCATTTTTTATACATCTTAACCAAGTCTTTTTAGGTCTATCTCTACCTTTCTTAACATAAGGCAAATCTAATGGAGATTCAAAATTGATTCAAAATTAAAATTTTTTATTTTTCATTTTATTTGTTTGTTGAGTTTGGCCGCCTCAAACTTGACTTGATGTTGTACATATGGTAAGCCCAACCAAACAATTTTATAAACAGTTTTCAAAATAGATATTGTTAAATTTATTACCTGACTTGATGTTGTACATATGGTAAGCCCAACCAAACAATTTTATAAACAGTTTTCAAAATAGATATTGTTAAATTTATTACCATTGGATAAGGTCAACATGCCTTTAGAATGGAATTATGAAGTATAAGTTACTCAATGAGGCTCATAATCTTTAAAACCATTCCATATCTAAGACGCATTGTTAATGTTTAGTATTTTTTTTTCTCAAAATTAAATTTGGACATGTTCTTGATGCTCTCTGATATGGTGGAGACATGCGTCAACATAGCCAAGATATGCAATAGTGATGAACTGTGTTGGATGACCTAGCTTTACAAATTATGTTGTTTATAGCTGTTGGTGAAGCTTCTATTGAAGGAAATATTGGTGTTACTAATGAAGATGACCATATGCCCAGTGTTTTGGGTCAACTAGTGATACTAAGTATTTTATTTGAAGCTTATGATATTATGTTTCTTTTTGTGATGCTTTTTGATTGAAAATTTTGACAGAGTATTGTAATTACATATTTTGCAAAAATAATGTATAAAAGAAAGCATCATGTCAATGTCGTATTGTGTTGTAGCTTCAACACTTATATTATGTTCTCATATCCACATTGTGTTGTGTTTGTGCCTGATCTTCATAATATGCATGTGCTATGTCATTCCCCTGAAAATTTTTCATTCAGTTCTCATTTCTCGTGGATTTTTCCAGATTGAGGCACTTGATGGACACGCGCTTCTGCTTTCAGGAGTAGATCTAGTAGATGGAACGGTAGGATCACTGCTTCATAAATCAGGCATCTCAGTCTGTTCGTTAGCTTGTTTGTAGTCCTAAACTTCTTGTTGATTTGGCAGTTTTAATATGATTTTGTGCTAATGGTTCATCAACAGCCAGTCCTTGATGTTAAACCTTACTTGCCTTACTCTGACAGCATTCAAGAAGCAACTATTCCCAAATGGTTGAAGGTAATTTTTATTTTAGTTTTTTTTTGGCCTGCGAATGTTTTTTATTCTATGTATTTTATCTAACAAATACAGTTTTTTGCCCATGCTTATATATTTTTTATTTTTTAATTGTCTTCGTGGCTACATTTGAACATCCGATAATTAAGAGATAACAATTATTTCACTCTCTAGTGTCCTTTGTAATGTGCAGAACTTTTCAGATTCGCATATAAAGAATTTTCATCATATTTTGTAACGTGTCTGTTGTACAATTTTTCTGCTAATTGTAAATGATGTTGTACTGGCTCCCTCGATCAACTACCTGTTTCTTGACCATTTTTTGATAATATTGATTATTTTTACAGTGTATTTTTCAAGTTTAAACGAAATGTTTTGAATAAATATTTAATTTAACTAATTACCATCCTCCTGCTTTTCCATTTTTCTCGTTCTAATTGACTATTTCCTTCTATATTTGTAAGACATTCTCATATCTGCTTTGTTGTTGATGCTCTTAAAATTTGTCATATTCTTTTTACTGTAGTTTAACATTTACTGAACATTACTAACCATAATGATATATTGTTTTGGTGCCGCTTCATTCTTGATACTTGTTCAATGTATTCATGTAATTGTATGCTATAAATCCCTATTTTTGGTTTCCTTGTTGCACTTTAGTTGTTATGCCTTTTAAGAACCTACAATTTACCCTTGCATTTTTCACACATCTAATGTAAAATAAAGATTCTATTTTTTTGTTTGGTGTTGATGGAAATCTTATGTTCATTTTTGTGGAAACTATCAAATCTTTATTTACAATGTTTTATTTTATTTAGTTTGATCCATGATGATATTTAGAAAGGTTGTTGGTGATGAAAAGTTGTAATCTGAACTCGAGTTGTTTATTTGATCGATATGATTTTAATCTTGATTCATTTAAAAGTATTTTTAGGTGGCTGTAATTTTTTATAAAGTAGTTGCAAAGCTATTGTGTGGAAAATAATTTGTTTAAAAGCTATTTTTAAATATTACAAATATTTTCTTTTTTTAAATCATACAGCATTTTTTTCTAATTAGTAGCTTTGGTTTTCAAGTTGAGTTCAGATTACAATTAGTAGCATTGGTTTTCAAAGTAATTTCTTACTATAAAAATTTCTGATAAGTAGAAAAAAAGCAGAACCTATAGCAACTTTCTCAAATGTAAAATAGTTAAAAAGCTACTTTTGTCATTGTGGCTAAGGGTGTCACAAACTAACTCAACACGAACTTTAATTGAAAAATCCGGGTTCGGATTAATTTTCAGGTCGGGTTTGGGTCGAAATAATTGACCCGTTTAATATTTCGGGTTGGGTTCAGGTTGACCCTCTAACCCGATTTTGACTCCCCCAATTTGAATTTGATTTGAAATTGGCCATAATCAAATTCTTTATTTGTTACTCATGATTCCGAATTTAACCTGATTTTGACCTAGAATGTACATATAAATAAATCATTTAGATCGGATTTGGGCCAATCGGGTTGAAGGCGTCGAGTTCGTTTTTAACCCGTTTAATAAACTGGTCAGGTTCGGTGGTCAAACTTATTCGGGTTGTGTCAAATTCGGATTAGACTCGAATTCTATCTGTCGACCAGACCTCTTTTTTTTGGCTCAACAATTATGTGGTGGTTGGAATGGGCCTTGGAGAGATAATTGGATTATCTGGATTGGTTAATGGGCCTTGGATTTGGGTTTGGCTTTGAGCTTAACACACTACAGCAGTTGTGTTTAGGCATCCAAACCATAACTTCCTTTTGGCTCGACTGGCTATTTACAGATACTGTGTGACGGGATTTCCATAGTTCTGTTGCAAACTTGCAATGACTACATGGGAGGGATTTGACTGTTGCTGTTCAGCTGATTTGGATGTTCTAAATTTATTTAAATGAATAATTTATTATTTTAGAGTTAATTTAATTTTCAATTGAGATTGGTCTTGTGTCAATTTTATTTATTTATTTAGATTATAAAGATTTTATACATATTGGAAGAGTTTATAAATATTGGCTTAAGACACATAATTTAGAACATTTAGTTTGAATAAAAATTTTGCTTTCAGTTTGAATCTTTTAAATGCAGCTTGAATGTTAATTCCTTTAAGAACTATACAAATGTGATTACGTGAATCATCTACTTGTAATGACACGATGACTCATTTTTCTTGTTTTAATGATTTTATTACTTATTTATTTCTTCTACATATTTTGTTGTTGGCTAGTTTAGTGTTTTTTTTTGGTCAAACATGATATATTGCAAATCTGGATTTGTCATTTGCTCGATAGTTTTATTTTTATTTTTTCCAATTCATGTTCAAATTCTTGAATATTTTTACTGTGCATGCAAATTGAATGCAATTTGTTCTACTCCTACACTCTTTGTTACAATAAACATTCTTCTATCTACACAATAAGAACTTCACGTATCCTATTTTCCTTTTTGTTTTATTCAATTGGTTTAGCTAACTCCTTACTGTCACCTTCCAAAACCATTCAGGAGGAAAATGCATTGGCCGTATCATCCATTTGCTTTTCTGAGGAATTTAATTCAACTCTATCCATCTGCTGGCCGAAAAATGTAAATTCCAATTTTACACTTTTGAAAATATTATGAAAGATTTACATTCATATCACACAATTACTATGTATATATATATATATATATCTAACTTGATATCTACATTTCTAATGCTTGACCTATGCATGAAAAGATGTATTCATTTTTAAAAAGATAATAATAAGGGGTTTTTACATACATAAACTATTTTCTTTTTTAACTTCAGCTTTTATTGTATACCGAAACAGGAACTTTTTTTTTTGTAATGGGAGTTCCTTTGTTTTGCAGATACTAATATTAAATGTTAAATAAAAAAGTAGTTTGAAAAATATTATGTAAAAATACCTAAAAATAATGATATGTTGATGAAGCTAAGAAGCAATTAAATTGCTTTCAGGAGAAGAAATCACTATATGCATCCATGGAGGAATTCCAGAGCTTGATCAAGGAGGTTCTCTCCTGGGACATCAGATCGTTATCGCAACGGAGCCGGCCGCATCATGCGATCATGGAAGGTGAAAATCATGGATTCTCATTTCTCTCACTTGACGGCGGCGATGAACCAACTGGTGTCATTTATCACTTGATTCTTGAGGGACTCACCATCTCATACCGAATCGATGATGGATTGAATATCTTGGTTGAGAGAGCCACCCTTGTTCCCAGCAGCAGTGCAGTCAGCAAAGATCGCCACAATTACTCTATGTGGAGAGGTAAGTTAGTAAAAAAAATGAACTAATTATATTTATCCTTGATATCAAAATAAGAGTATTAGAGTTTGGATCTTCTTAAAGGCTTTGGTTGTTGTTGTGGGTAGTTGCTGCATTGAATAAGATTGTTGTTTTATTTAAAATCATTGCTTCAATTAATTGAGTTATAACAGTGACGGCCAACTACTAGATTGAATGTGCTGTAGACTTTTTGTGTTTTTGAGAAATTTATGCTTTTTCTGAAGGAGGATTTACACACATTCCACATCATTCTTATATAATTACATATCTAATACTTAAATTTTAATATTTATATAATATCTAAATCTCTCTTATCATATTAAAAATATCACAATCATTAATTTTTTTTATATGTGAAAAAATATATTTCACTTTTTAAAAAAACAGGTGATAGTAATATCTTTTATGTAGTATTACTGACTTAAGTGTTATGTAGGTAGATATTAAATTTTGAGTGTTAAATATATAAATATATAAGAATTATGTGATATGTGTATAAATCTCTCAACAGTCATTTCAACCTAAAATCTGATCGCATGAAAATTCAAATGTAATGACGTTTAAGACTTTGACTGATAATAAATCCACTGCGAATTGTCAATAATAATCACTGTGATTGGAAGATGGACATTAAAATGTATAGAACTTAAAAAGTATTGTATATAACAAATGAGCATAAGTTGCTTGGTATAACATAAATCATTGAAATTTAATATTTGATTATGTATTTAATTAATATTTATTAATTTCATTTAATTTTTTTAAGATATTTATGTGATATACATGTATGACAAATGTTGAATGTGAGTTACACAAGTTTCTATGCCCGATATATATATTGTGCATTATATATCTCTTTATAGTAAAATGCCTATGCATTATAGAAATGCACTAAAGAGAAATTTGATGGAAAAGAAGAAGAAATAATTATAACTAAATACTCATCACTTTAAAAAAAAAAAAAACATGTCATATATAGAGAAGTTTATAATTTACAATTCCCATTTAGTGCTCATAATGATTCATTAAAAGCCATGAAACTTATAAATTCATTATATATATATAATTCATCATAGAATTGCAAGGATGAAAGAGTAAATAAGAAGTCATATATGATCTTTTGTATAAACTTATATGAGATAAATACGTAGGTGTATAATGCTAACAAATCATAAAATATTATTCCAAATAATTAATCTTAAAGAGTTCTTAAAATTTTCATTCATTTTCTTTTAAATTCCACCTTAAGTTAAACAATTACGACCTTGAAATTACTTAATATAAATCGTTAAATCTACCAACATGTATTTATTGTATTTAAAACTTTGGATTTAATAATTTTTTCTTCACATCCAAAATTTGTGTTGATTATCCTTAATCATTTATTCAATTATGATTGGCATCCTTGCTATCTTCTTTTAGGTCATGCTTTCTTCACCTTTAGAATGATCATTTTGATTGCATTTAGTCGCTATTGAGATTTGCCATAATCGTCGCATTTTAGTTTTATTTTCTTCATCTTATAACTGAGAATCTATCAAATCATCTCAAATGTCCTTTTTAATCTCTTTACATTACCTTGTTTACTCAAGATTGTGTTGCTAAAATACGTTCAGTGATCTAATTTCACTTATTTTATTGTCTTCTTCGAGTTCAAATGAAGATGACTTTTTTAAAAAAATTATTTTTACAATTAGTATGATTATTTTAATTGAAAAATATCTCATTATTTATTTTTATATAAAAAATTAAATATTTTATTCCTATTTTATTTATTTTTTTATGCATGAATTAATTTTTGTTGTTAAGATACTTCTGACAACAATTTAATAAAGAGAACATTTATTTGGTACAAACTGTATGACAGTAAGGGAAAAAAGGGTATCTCATATGCAATAATAAAGAATAAATGACACTTTGTTAATTATCACGAAATTATATTATGACCCCCAAACTAATAATTAAGTGATTATAATACACAAATTCAATTCTAATATTCTAACTACAATTTAATCATAATAAATTTATTATAAAATGAATATAATAATAATTTATTTATTTTATTATATTCAACTAAAAAATTCAAAATTCATCCTCGCCCTTTCTAACCTAATTTTTTCTCCAATTATAAGTCAACACCTTCTAGGTGATTGAAAAAGTACAAAACGGGGCAAAAGAATAAATTAATAATAAATAAAGAAAGAAAAATTTATATATATAACACACAATTATTATATTTTATATATCTAAATTCTAAACTTCAATTTTAAAATATATATATATATATATATATATAATATTTTGATCTTCAATATTACATTAAAAGTATCATATTACTCATTATTTAAAAAGTTAAATACTTTATAAAATAAGAAAATATTAGATAAATAAATATTTATATGCGTATCATATAATTTTTATATATTTATATATCTCATACTTAAAATTAGATATTTACTTATATTATATTTTTTTATGTAAAAAATATATATTTTATTTTTAAAAGAGTGAGTAATAATAATATTTTTAATATGATATTGAAGATTGAGATATTATATATTAAAGAAAAATTAAATTCAGATATTAGATATGTAAATATATGAATATTGTGTGATATGTCTGTAAATTTTATAAAATAAAATAAAATAAAAAATAAATAAATTGTGGAATTGGTTTTGTGGACCCATAACTGGAATTAATGAGACCGCCTCAACGCCGACCAATCGCTATGGAATTAATGCGATCGTCTCCACAGCAGACATATGATTGTGCGGTTTACGCAATTTTTAGCTTAATTATGTGAGTGTCAGTTAATTTAATGGCTATAATGGCCCTTACCGTTCTTTCTCCTGAGGGATTTTACGTTCAAAGGCATATATTTAAATATTTATAATTTTTTAAGCTTTATTTTAAAATATTTTAAACTATCATTAAAATTTTAAGTTGAATTTCATCTGTATCAAATTAATAGATATTTTGCAACAATTCATGAACTGTGAGAGTTAATGTTTATTAATCTTAAGATTCATTCTATCAAAAATACCTTAGCCAGCTTTCGTAGAAAAAATAAAAAATAATAAAAATGGAGGCGTGTCTAGTTGATAATTACCCCTGAGGATTCAGGAATTGATGCCAAACTTATATAATTATTACATTACTCTCTTTAGAAGATTAAATTTAATTAAAAGTAATTACTAGTGCCAGAACAAATATGTATATATTTTTAACCTTCATCGGGCAGATAAGATTAGAGAGAGTTATCTTAGATGGTCATAAAATATCGTCCAGATGATCCAGGTTAGGAGAGTAGATCGATTAGATTTCTTTATGTTAAGAAAGGTAGAGGTAAAAAGACTTGGTTAAGATGTATAAAAAATGGCCTTACTATACTTGAATTAAATGAGAATTTGACACATGTACATGGTAGTTTGCGTTGATTGATTGGTGGATCGATTTTTTAATTTCTAATCCGTTGGTTTGAAATTGAGAATCCAAAATCCGTCCAGTATAAGATTTAATATAATCCAACCAATCCAATCCAAAAAAAATTTGGATTTTGGTTGGTTTTAAAACCGAAAATATATAATATAATTAAAAATTTAAAATATCTAAATATTTAAATGAGCAGTAATAATGCTATGATTATCAATTACTAGTAATTAAAATGCTTAAATATTTATAAGACCGGTTTAAGATAAAGTTACTATCATTCTATAGAAAGTAGAAAGCAACTGCAACAACCAATCACAAGGCACAAAGCATCGATCAACCTTCTTATGAATAGATAAATGAAATTATATTAACAAACATAATTTATGGAGTCTTACAAAGTCAATTTAAATTTTGAAATGGGAGATTTTCGAGCAGCTTACAAGTTCAAATATACAATAATTAAAAAAATCGAACTTTAAGTCTCACGAATGCTAAAGCGATTACATCATTGAATGTCATCAAGCTTAAAAAATACATATTCACTTGTAATGCTCCAATTCCAAGAGTTCAAGACCTGCAATAATATACCTACACTACCAAAAAACTTTAAAAAACCTAACTAATTAGAAACATGTGATAAGACAAAAGAGATAGTAAAAATTGAAAGTAAAATTAAAAAAAGAAATGCTGCTGTCAAATTACCAACAAATATGTGAGCATCCAAATTCAGATTGGAGGTTACAATCACATATAAAACTAAGTAAATCGAAATGTAACATCAAAGCCATCATTGATATGGTAACATCAATATCAAAAATTATTAGGAGCAACAAAATATGTGAGCATCCAAATTCCAGATTGGAGGGTTACAATCACATATAAAGCTACCAGCAGTAGTAATTAAAATGTAACATCAAAGAAAGAATTGGCGGTTCTATGCATCAGATAGTTTAATATATGAGACCATAGTCACATATAGAGGCAATTTTAGCGACCATTATACTCACTTGTATAGTCAAATAGAAGGTGGCGACCTTTATTCTATATGCTTCTTAAAATTTAAATGATTCTTCAACTGATGAGCATTAGGAGGCTACAATTTAAGATGCAAATAAGAGAGAGCAGAATAAAATAGCAATCAAGTTTAGTTTAATATAAATTGTAGAACAAGAAAGAGCTTCAAAGTTTCTTTAAGAACAAAATAAAAATCTGGCATAGCACAACTTCGGTTGTGGAATTACAAAAGCATTCAACGGCCTAGCGATCAGAGATGAGCAAAACAACATAGCAGAGAGACAAGAAGAATGATGTATTGCTACATGTTGTACAACAATAACAAAAAAGCATTGTGGATAAGCACAAAGCAATGACAAAATAATCCCAAAGGCATAACATCAACAGCAGCCCAAAGGCTTAATAATAATAGTAGCCTAGCCCCAGGCCCCCAAAGACATAACATCAACAGCAGCAGCCACTCCAAAGACTTAACATTTAACAACAACAACAGTCTAGCCCCAAAGCTAAAGGCATAACATCAACATCGTGACCATCGCCACTCAAAGCAGCATCAATGAGCGACCAGGTATAACATCAACGTGACTAAACTCAAGACATAACAACAACGGTCAAGCTCCAAAGACATAACAACAATCAGCCCAAAGGCATAACATCAACAGGCAAAGGCATAACAAATTAACAACAATGAGAGACTAAAGAGATGCAAAACCGACAAATAGCCCAAAAAATTATTTTCAACCAACAAAAAAGAAATCAAGCGGCAAGTAGAAGACTAGAAGTTGATGAAGTAAGTAAAGGAAGCAGTCATGAAGCAAAAATAATCCAATCTACATTGTTTTGTTTTGATATTATTTGAAGATTGAAGAAGAAGTTCTAATCAAAAGCAAGAAAAAAAATAAACCAAAAAGAATATATCAAAAATGTATCATTTTAGCATAGCATGTGAAATGTATTGATGTATATGAGTATATGTATATCTACTGTGACGGTAGTCTATATATATATATGTATTGGTATGACTGTATCATTTCAATTCTTTACCAAAAGGTTGGATCATCTATAACCTTCGATGGATCTGAAAGAAAAAGTATTAATGCATAATATAGTTTGTAGTGAAGTACGGCTGAAATAAAGTGTTGTAAGTAATTGAAAAAGTCTAAAAGATATAACTATACCTTCATCAAATTTATTAATATCACGAATGTTCTCCTTGACATTGATAGGCTCATTTGTCCATTTTGCTCTCATCCAATCTTGGGCACAAATAAGAGCTTGTACTATTTTAGGAGAAAAGCTCCTAAAAGCATCTAGAACACGACCACCAGTACTAAAAGTAGACTCAGAAGCTACGGTTGATATAGGAATTGTCAAAATATCTCTAGCCATTTGAGATAAGATGGGAAACCTTAGAGCATTAACCTTCCACCATGTTAAAATATCAAAGTCATCTTGCATAACTTCAGAGTTTTCAGACAATTATTTATCTAAGTCTGTTTTACTCTCAAGATCATCTCTCCCATGATTATGCCTCTTGAACTTTTAAACCATCATGTACTTTCTCCCCCCATCCCTTGGATCATATTGGCTTTTAACAATATTTTGTCTTATCTCAAGAGTAATTTCAACTCCATTCTTGTTAACTAACTTCAACTTATAATCATAAAACATATCGTAGCAGTTAGACCTTATTGCTCGTGCCAAATTAGCTCCATCCAAGCCAGGATACATATCCACTACAGCAAATTCAATATATCTAAGTTTGAACCTGGGATCAAGTACAATTGCAAGATAAATATTCATATTCATTTATCAACATAACCCCAATACTTATCAAACTTTAATTTCATTTTCTTTGACATGCTACTGACTTCAACATCATTATGGGATTCCCAACTTTGAAGCACACATTGGACCTCCGCAATCTCATGAAAGAATGTATTTGAAGTGACATATAAAGAACCTGAAATGCGTAGAGTTAGTTCATAAAATCTTTCTAAGAATGTAACAAGCCTTCTTGTATTCTCCCAATCACCATCACATGGAACTCCGACTCCACCATGATTTGAATCAACTTCCTTCTCCAACTCTATTCTAAATTGAGGATCAACCTCTTCATATCTCTTAAAAGATTTCTGAAACTGAAGCGCTGAATTTAACATCAAATATGTAGAATTTCACCTTGTAGGTACATCCAAACACAACAAGTTTTTGCTTTGTATTTTTTCAATTTCAATGCATTCTTTAAATTTCTTAAGTCTTGATGGTGATTTTGTGTACCTCACTTGTTGCTCTTACATAATGTACATATTTACCAACCTCCTAATTCCATATTGAACAATAAGATTTATAATATGTGCACATCTCATATGTAAGAACTTACAATCAAGAACACTTCCCTTTCGTTCAGAAAATTTCTTCCGCAAATGATTGAAAATACCATTATTAGAGCTAGCATTATCAACTGTAACTATAAATACTGCATTAATACCCCAATCAATCAAACATCTCTCTACCTCCCCCTACCTCTCCTCTATGACTATATATGAGACAAAAAATTAATGACTCTCTTATTTAACTTCAAATCTTCATCAATATAGTGCACGGTTAGACACATATAATTAATTCTCTGAATTGATGTCCATGTATCTGTTGTCAAGCAAACCCTTATAGTTAAATCTAATATATTTTTTAAAGCATTCTTCTCATCTAAGTAAAATTGAAAGTAATCACGAGTGAGTGTCCAACGGGAAGGTATTTTAAACATTGGGCAACATTGAGACATAAAATATTTGAACTCATATCCTTCAACATGTTTGAATGGTAATTCATCCATAATTACCATGGTCTAAAGCTTTTCTAACAACTTATTGATCAAACCTCCAAGCTTTGAGACCTCCAATATTTTGTTCACCTTGCTACTAGTTGCAATACTAGTAGTTTGACTTTTCTCCATGTTATGAGGATTCTTCGACATACGTAAAGATGTGTCCGTAAAGTTGTAGTACCATTAAGCTTTGTATCACTATAATATGTCTTCCCACAGTAGTTACATTTACTCATCTTTTCTCCATCTAATCTAAATTTAGTAAAATGATCCCAAACATCAGATCTTGGTCGAACTGTCTTTCTTGTCCTCTTATCAAAAGATGACTAGCTACTTGAAACACTTGCAACACAATGAATATTATCTTGGTTGATAGGTGTTTGGTTTTAGGAAGAACCAATCATGTTAGAACTCTCTCCACAATGAGACATCTAAATATCTAATCAAAGTGTAAAGAGATCAACAAAAAATAAGCTAAATGGAATGAGAGTAAAAAAAACCAAAAAATAGAAATAGAATCAGAGAAATCCAACTAAACAAAAATATTATGTACCATATAAGAGATATTATTATTGCAACTAAAGCATAATCTCCAAGTTGATCAATGTATTTCATGAATTTTTTTTAAATAAATTTTGATTATGAAATACCACACCAAACCCCAATTGCGTCAATTGTTTTGTAAAGCTTTATTATTCTCATTCTAAAGTTAATGCATGAAGTATAGCCTATTTCCCAGCTTTAAACAATCTTCATATTTGAACTCAATTCAGAATACTAGTTTTTTCTCAATCATAAGATCTTGACTTATGAAATGATCCTTGATAAATTGATCAATGTATCAATGGGAGAAAATCAATTCAAAAATGCGTTGAGATTAATGCTTGTTTAAGTAATTTTTTAAATTTAGAGAGAGAGAGAGAGAGAGAGAGAGGTGTCATAAAGAAAGATTTAAAAAATTTTGTTAGGTGGATTACAAGAGTTATTCAGCCTCAAAAAAGTGTTGTTATATTCAATTTTAGTAATAGAAAAAGCTCTTAAAAATAACAAAAAAAAGTTTCCATTTAAACTTTTATAATTGAGAAGGAAAGAGAGTAGTTGGAGTAAGAATACCACCTCCACATTTAATGCACATCTTCATGATTGGTGACTGCATTTTCTTTCGTAGTGCACGAGATCTTTTTTACAGTTACTTTATAGTTCATTATACTTGGTCTTAGGGTTGAAGTGCTCGCTTTCCTAACATATTTCACATTACAGTGACACAAATTTATTCCTTTCAAAATTGGGAATTTAATTCAAACAACTTCACGAGCGGAAATGCTCAAATTCTCCAATAGAAGTGTGATTGACGAATTTTTAAAACTCAAACGCAGTTAAAATAAACAGTTACTTGCAACTAATCCTTATGTTTAATAGGTACAAAGAGCTATGATTTGCTTATTTATTAGTTAGGGATCAAAGCACAGGCAAGCTCGGCGAAATAGTAATATACAAGCCTCCATGGATGCCTAGGTACTACAAGTACAAAAAAAATCAGAAAAAAAATGCAATTATAATCTCTTATAATCAAGAAAGATGCCATGATGACAACAAAGAGGGTGTAGAAGTAGACATCAGCTAAGAATTTATTTGATTGCCTGAATATAGAAAATATGGTCTAAAAACAGCGAAATTTTGAGCCGAGAAGAGAAGTAAAGTAAGAACAAATGAGTCATGAACAGAAGTACAGAACGAAAACATCGTTGATAACTACAAGTCTACAACGAAGAGTCCAACAGAATTACAGAATGTTGAAGTGTCAAACTGTCGAAGAGAACTAGAGATTCAGAGAAGTAGAGAACATCACGTACCGACTTGCTTCCTCTCTAGAGAGCGTAAACTAGAAAGGATTCAAAGGAATGGGAATAGAATACCTAAAGGGAATATGGGATTGTTTTGGGCTTTCGCTATTTTGCTTTCGCCTCCTTCCACAATCGCCTCCCCCGATCACTAAATCTAATCGCTTTTAGGTTTGCCCAATTGCCATTTGCCTGAGTAGTCGACTCCGTAACGGGCGGAACAAGGGCCGCAGTCCGCGCGGAGTCGCCAAGTCCGTGAGTCGGGAGTTGGGCGCAGATCGACTTAATTTTGGATTTTCGGTTTTTTGGATTACAAATTTTTAAATCCGATCCACAATCCAAAAACCGAATTTAGCTAAAATTAAATCCAAAATCCAAAATAAAATAAAAAAACCGATCCAAATTTAAAATTTCGGTTCGATTTTAATCGAATTTTCGGTTTAAACTGAATTATGCACAACCCTACACAATGGAGACGAAGGATTCATGTAGCCGACCCCACTTAGTGGGATTAAGGCTGATTATTGTTATTATTGTTGTTGTGAGCCAAATGCCAGCAGCCAAAGGAAAGTGCATGTGCAGATGGCTTCTTAAATTAAGTGGCACGTGCGGGATTATGTGGATGAAGGCTTATTATGCATTAATGCAAGAAAATAAACGGATGACAATAATAATAACATATCATTTCCCCATTCCGGTGAATGCGATCAGATGTCAACATCAACAATACACGAATCGACTCACTGTATTGCCAAGTTTTTTTTATTATTATTTTTTATCTATGCTGAATTTATGTTTTTGGCATTCATGTATCTTTTTAAAGTGTTATTTATTAAATAATAAAAAGTAAAATAATAAGAAAAATGTTTCATAATATTGAATATAATTAAGCAATGAAATGTTGGGAGATTTATGAATGTATGTTTAAATTTATTCTATTTATAAAATTATCATGCTTTAAAAAGTAACTATTAACTATATGTTTTAATATAGTTAACTTTTCATCTTAAAATTGTAAGTAGATGATTTATATATTTAGATAATTTGATATAAATATGCACAAGACATTAGATTTTTTACATGAAAATTTTAAAAAGAAGAAAATATATAAGAGCTTGTTCAGTTGAAATAACTCTACTATTGTGAATAAAAGATTATAGAGGATACCCTTCTCATCATCATAAAGACTTTGATAAAGTTAATATAATATTATTTTAAATTAATTTAATTTATGATATCTTTAGTTGATTAATCAAATAAATAAATCCTAATCGAATTGCCTCCATAAAGTCCATCCCAACATTTTCATTTTTCCAATAGGCGATATCACTTATCATCTCAGTGGAATTTCTTAAATGATATCTTTCACAACATTCTTGATGTCATGTCTTTTATCTCTTTAAAGATGCCAATAAATCTGAGTAAAAACTTTGCTTTAGAGCTTAAGGCAAAATTATTACTTATGAACGGCAATCTATAGAGACAAAAATGTTTTAAAAATAGGAAGATAAAGAAATATTTTGTTCGAAAGTTTGCTTATTTAATTAATGTTCGAGCATCTCTTCTGGCTCTAAAGATATTTGATTTGAATGAAAATTAACAACATATTTCTAAAAATGAGATGCTAAGTATATTTTTTTAATTTAAAAGATTATTAGATACAAATAGAGATAAATTTTATATTTACGATCTCCACATATTGTTTCTCCTATTTTGGACATGCTTAATATACGTATAATAATTTAATAAAAAATAATTATTTTTTAATAAGAGAAAATGTCATCTTTGAAATAAAAAGATATAAACTTAGGAAGAAGTTGGTAGAAGTTTTTTTTATTTTTATCACAGGAGATTTAAATTTAAAGCATATGTAGTAATCAACGTGTTAAAAAAATCACAGTTCGCTGTTTGCTGTACACTGTGCCCCGGGGATCGCATCGCATCCATGTCAAGTTTGGCGACTGGTGACTGCCGCTTCCGGATGGAGAAAATTAAGATCAGGATTTATTTGATCAGTGTATTTTCTAGTAATTGAATTTAGCATGAACAGACTATATAGTAGATATTGTTCTTCCGAATTTCCAGTCGTGACCCTTCCCGCTAGCAAAATTCGAAAAAGGAAAACCTATCCTTAGTGGTTGCCTCGTCATTTCAGTCAAAAACCCACAATCTTTAGTCTTAACGCCCTCACCCCCTTTCTCCCATCCCTTCGTCCAGGTTTCCATCTCATTACAGAGTCGCAGAATAAAAAAATAAAGGCAGTAGCCGAGTTGCAGAGCAAAGAATCAACGAACATACAGACCGAGAGAGAGAGAGAGAGAGAGAGAGAGAGAGATGGGGGAGAAGACGACGCCAGCAGAAATGGTGGAGACAAGAGTGGCGACGAGGTCGTCGATCCTGGATGCGGTGAAGGGTTTAGGAGGGGCGGCGGTGGGGTTTCGTGTGGATAAGGAAGAGCTGAAGAGGAGGATATCGATCCCGGCAGACCTGGCCGCGACGTTGCGGGAATCCATCAAGTTTAGGGACCCGGTAGTTGCGGCGAGGAAGTACTCCGACGCGGCTGCTGAGAGAGCGGTGGTGGAGCCTCCGGAGGCGCCGGTTGTGGTCTTTGTAAACTCACGTAGTGGGGGGCGACACGGGCCGGAACTCATGGCTAGGTTGCAAGAGCTTATGGGGGAAAACCAGGTTGGGACTCTTCTCTATCGTTTGATTTAAAAATAGTTTGGTTCTGGAATTGGAGTTTATGGTGGAGTTTGCGGGTTTTTTGGGATCACATGCACGATAAGATGTTTTCTTTGAATTTTACTCAATGATTGGTTTTATTGGAACTTTGATCTGGGTTTTTGAACTACTTGGTTGTGTTAACGGTTACGGTTTTCCCCCTCTTATTTTGGGTTTTGTTATCATTTTTTTTGTTGTAGAAAAGCATGGTATCCGTTATTTTTTGGATGATTCCTGCGTATGATCCTTTTTTTTTGAGGATTTGAAATTGTTTACAGTGTGGGATGTTCTTTGCTGCAGGTTTTTGATCTATCTGAAGTAAAACCCTCCGATTTCGTGCACTATGGGTTGCTATGCCTTGAGAGATTGGCGGAATCCGGCGATGCAATTGCTCAGATTACTCGAGAGAGGTTGAGGGTTATGGTATGCTGTTCTGATGTATAATAATGACAATCTGAAGCAAAAAATAATTTAGTAAATTGTCCATGGTTTGTTTACAAAAATTTTGTGACCTGTTTGGTTGGCAGGTCGCGGGAGGTGATGGTACAGTAGGTTGGGTATTAGGATGTCTTGGAGAGCTTTATACTCAGAACAGAGAGCCAGTTCCTCCGACTGCTATTATTCCACTTGGTACGGGGAACGACCTTTCTAGGAGTTTTGGTTGGGTAAGGAGCTGCTCTGCATGAAGTTTAGAGATTGTGTCCGCCAATGGTGGTGTTATCTGGATTTTTGTTATTCAATGCAGGGCGGTTCATTTCCATTCGCCTGGAGATCAGCTGTAAAACGTGCGCTTCTTAAGGCAGCCACCGGCCCTGTTTGTCGTCTGGATAGGTGACATTTATCTTTAATTTCTACTTGTTAGTTTAGTCTTCATATGTGATAGTATTATTCAGCCTCTTGTCCCAAATTTGATGCTATAACATTTTTTTGTGACATATTAATGCTTTGCATCTATTTTGGGGACTGCTGGCATGACATGAATCTATGTAAATATGATATACCATTTAACTTTAAAGCTAGGGAAAATGGGAAATATTAATGTGTGCCATGTTAACAACGTTTTAATGCTTGTTTCTACAGTCTTGTAATAGTATTTGTCCTTTGGTACATTGGAGTGCAAAAACACAGGTTAGTTTAGGTTTGTTTTGAAAGCAGCTGTTTTATACTTATGTGGGATCTTCAGTTGAAAGTTCATGCATATAATTTTGCTTGAGTTTTTATATGTTTTTATTTTAATCATATATCTTGCTTTTCTGTTTCGAGACTTGAGAGAGCAAATTAATGGTGGAGAAATGTGAAAACATTCCTGCAAATCCAAATTTTTATTACATGAGTAGCCTGTAGTTGTTTTCACATAAACTGATGGTTGTCATAGTTTTATCTTGCAGTTGGCATGTCACAGTCACAATGCCGGAAGGGGAAAAATTAGAATTGCCTCACTCTCTTAGGCATAGGGAGCAATCCAACTTCAGTCAGGTTGTAAAAGCAGTTATTTGTTTTCATTCTCTTATTCGAAGCAAGGGAGCTTATTTTAACATGTACCAGAGTCTTGCTGCCATGAAATATTAAGACACTAGATTGATCAATTTTATTTACTTTGCTCATTTTGATTTATTGAAAGTTTCCCTGTTTCCCTGTATTCTTCGCAAAAATTCTGTAACGTTGAGTACCAATAGTTCCTATTATTGCGCTGCTTTACTTTATTTCTCAGTGTTATCTTATGTTGTTTCGGATAATTAATGACTTTTTTCCACAGGAATTGATATCAATGGTAATTTACCAGACAAGATTTCATGCTTTGAAGGTGTCTTTATAACTATTTTAGTATTGGTAAGTATACATTTAGGATTTCTCCCGTATTAATACATTTTATTGAAGTTTATGCGTTATTAAGTTGTTTTTTATTTCATCATTAGTTTAACCATCGGTTGCCTGATATTTGCTTGTCTGACATCATGTTACTCCATGTATTGAAATTTCTTACTGCTGCATGATTTTTTGTCAGTTTTTGATGTCAATGCTTTTATCAGCTATACATTGTTTTATTCTTTCAGATCCGTTTATGGTATTTTTTCCCTCCCTTTTACCTTTAAGAGTTGTCCATAGTACTTATTTAGAAACATTTTTTAACAGTTGGGAACTTATTGCATTTGTATAGTGAGGATTTACCATGAATTTTATGGGATCATATGAAAATCATTTTATGACTTTTTTTTCAAGCCAATTATATTGGCAGGAAATGAAACTTTGTGAAAAGTTTAATAGCAGAGGTGAAATCTGCATGTGATGTGTTACTTCCTGGGATTGTCATGAATTATTTTAATCAATATTCTCCTTATTCAAAGTATTTGAGCTGACTTTATGAATGCTCTACCAATGCCTGTCAAGGGCTATGTGAGATGTTAGCTTAAATTGTCCAAATCATTTTACGATCACCAAATTATATTTGACACTTTTTTCTTCATGTTAATTTTATATATTTGTTTGCACATCTTCCATTCTTTATCAGCTATGCTCAAGCTTTTAAATATACTTTCCATTATTCACTTTGAATTCAATAGGTCTTGCTTTCATATGTTCTTTAATATAATCATTTGTGACTCAATCCTTATTAGTTTTACCAATCATCTAGTCTAATTTTCTAATTTTTATCAATTTTAACTTGACAACAATGATATTTTTTTTGCCCAATGTCATAGCTGTCACGAATAGTTTTATGATTCATAAATTATTGGGAGATTTTCCTTTTCTGCTTTAGTCATATTCATGTGCACCAGGGTGAAGTTAGAATACGATTTTTTATTTTATTATAAAATTATGCTTATTCCTCTTTTGTATAGATGAATATCCTAAGGGCCAAATTTAAGCTAATGCTGTATGGATGAATACCAAAAAAGTTGAGTGTAAGTCAGAATAATTCGTAACCCACCGCACAAAGGTGCCCTGACTAGTCAATCTCACAACTCGTCATATGAAAGACTCCATCTAGTTAAGAGACAAATATGTCGGACCAGTATACTACAAGCACTCCCTATTATGAAGACAGATCTTTTGACTGAGAATTGTTTTTATTTTATTTTATTTTAAGGAGGAAAAAATGTAAATGTAGTCAATTATATAGCGTACTAAGTATTAACCCAAACTTATAAATATGGGGGTCAAAGGTTGATATGAGGTTGCACAAATCATTGTACTAAGAACTATTAAATCAATCAAATCCCATAATTTTTTCCTAAGTTCTCTCTCTCTCTCTCTTATGCTCTTTTCATATATTTTTTCTCATTTTCTCTCACTATACTCTCAATACTGGTTGGGTGTGAATGGCGATTTAGGATTCAACGACTTCATCTTCAGTTTTGTTTTGGATGCTCTTTTTAAGCTCAATACATGTTTGTTATTGTTGTTGTTGTGTCACGATTAGCACCTTATTTTTAAACTGAAACATTGTTGCTGTAATAATTTAAAGAATGAATAAAAGAATGGAGTAAAAATGCTATTTACTCGAGCATCTTGTTTATCTTGTTCAACATGACATGTTTGAGTCATAACATTGCATTTCTGTATTTTTCTAGTTTCTTTGTGATTATTTCAGGGTATATTAATTTTTCTAACTTCATGATGAAGGAATGGATGCTCAGGTTGCTTATGGGTTCCATCATTTACGTGATAAAAATTCAAACCTTGCACGAGGTCCAATTTCAAATAAGGTGTTGTTTTGTCTTCTTGCTAATTTGTTAAATTGAACCTCAGATGAATATCTATTCTGAAGATTTTATTGAAGTTTCGTTTTCTCATTTCAAATTTGTAGCTGCCTTCATTGCCATTAAAGTTATTTTGTCTTAACAGTAAATTTTTTTTAACTTCAAATACAAGCTTGTTTCAGCATTACTTGGAACTTGGCATTTATATCATAGATTTTATGTTTGTTTGCATACTGAGTTCTACGTTGAGAAAAGCCTAACATAGATGCTTTCTTTATTTTTCTGTGCGCACATAGATGCATGCTATTCTATTTCTTGATGTCTTTGTGCTAATCTGTCATGCTTTTGAGGTATAGATGCTGTTCTTTCTCTCATTGCTCTATGAAATTCAGGCCAGCTGTTAGTTCATATTATAATGCTCTCCAAACTTTTGAATGAAGATCTTTAGTTTGTGGTCCCTATATTTCAAGAGAATTTTACACATTACTCACTAGAAACGTGGGAGAATCAGCGGTGCCCCTTACTGGTCTGCTTGCTTGTTAATTAATTAATTGGCTTTTGAACTACAGTAGGAACCATTAATGGATGAGACTTGCAACATCATGCTCAAAGAATTGCAATCTACCCACATACATGAAAGTTGTGAAGGAATATAAATTTTTATTGTGCTAATGTTTCATTCTCCAATCCTGGAAACCTTTTTTTAAAATAAAAAATAGACTTCTGAATGATTGTTTTAAAAAAAAAAAAAAAAAAAAAGAGCCAAAAATTGATTTTCCTACAGTGTACGTAAAAGGAACAGGCATTTATATCATATATTTTATGTTTGTTTGCATACTGAGTTTTACGTTGACAAAAGCCTAACATAGATGCTTTCTTTATTTTTCTGTGCGCACATAGATGCATGCTATTCTATTTCATGATGTCTTTGTGCTAATCTGTCATGTTTTTGAGGTATAGATGCTGTTCTTTCTCTCATTGCTCTATGAAATTCAATGTCCAGCTAGTTGAATGGGATTAGTTCATATTATAATGCTTGAACTTTTGAATGAAGATCTTTAGTTTGTGGTCCCTATATTTCAAGAGAATTTTACACATTACTCATTAGAAACATGGGAAAATCAGCGTGCTCCCTTTACTGGCCCTCTGCTTGTTAGCTTGCTAATTAATTGGCTTTTGAACTACAGTAGGAACCATTAATGGATGAGACTTGCAACATCATGCTCAAAGAATTGCAATCTACTCACATTCATGAAAGTTGTGAAGGAATATAAATTTTTATTGTGCTAATGTTTCATTCTTCAATCCTGGAAACCTTTTTTAAAATAAAATAGACTTCTGAATGATTGTTTCAAAAAAAAAAAAACGAGCCAAAAATTGATTTTCCTACAGTGTACGTAAAAGGAACAGTCATATCTGATTATTTGCCACAGTGACCATATGCTTGACAACAAATAAATAAAATATGGATCTAAATAATCGAATCTGAACTACAGTAAGGAAAGCAAAAAAATCCTATTCTGCAACTATTGTTTTTAGGCTACAAATGGGAGCAGTAAAATAAGTGAATGACTGACCTTGTTACAATATTATCAGACCTTGTTATGTCATCAGTGAACCGACCCTAGTACAATGCCACAAACATAATTTAAAATTTAAACCAGCAGCTAGAGTTCAAACAGAGGAATGTAGAACTGCCAACTGTAGTGAACTACAGTTACGCTGGACACAACCATAAGACTAAGATGGTGAACACAACCACAGTCCATAGGGAATAATTTTAGGCATGTTTTCAAGAGCTAAAATAGTATAACCATGATAGCTCAGATGGGGCAAAACTTTTTTCCAGCATTTTGTGAATCTTATCCTTCAATATCAAGTCACCTAAGCCGGTCTCAATGGATCAAGTTGAGGGTATAACCATGATAGTGAATAGATGTTAGGCTCTATCAGAGTAATTTGAGGCATAAAAAATGTGGGGATGAATTTTAAAATCTTCTTAACCTGAAACTTAAAAGCCAGGAAATGTATGATAATGGTGGTTCTCTTGTGATCTGCTTTCGGTGAAATTGCCTTTATACCATTAAAGTAGAATCCATACAGAAATCTAGAGGCAGATATTACAAAATTTTCCTTGTACAAGTTGTTTGACCGTAGAGCTTTAACCTAGTATTGCAGTGTCATTTAGCATATGTTTGGTTCACTACCTGTAATCTAATCTGTGCTCTGCTTTTTTTAATATATATATAAGAGTAAAATGCATTATAAAATTTGATTTCAATTTCCTTCCAGATAATTTTTAGGTGTAAGCGAAATCTGTTTAAACGGCATGATTCTTTAAGCTGAGGATTAGCAAAAAAAATTTTTTAACAAAAACGTGTCAGTAATTTTTTTCTTTTGGGAGAAAGAGCGTGAATTTTTTTTTTTTTTTTTGAATTGAACATTAATATTAATTTTAATTTTAATTAAAATAAATATTATTATAATTTTAAGATTTAATAAATATAATTATATTTATTCAAATTGATGATAAATGAAATCATAAATAAAAGAAATAAAATAATTATTAAATTTTTCTTTATTTAATTAAAAATATTAAAGCATAAATTATTTATTAAAGAAAAATTATTTAATAAATAAATATTAAATCATGAATAATTTATTTAATAAAATTTTATTAATTAATTAATATTTAATATAGAATAAAATATATATATATATATATATATATATATATATATATATATATATATATATATATATTAAATTTAAGTCATTATATTGATATAAAATGATAATATTCAAATTTTCTTTATTTATAACACTAATAATTAATATCTTAGAAAATTTATAAATTAATTATTAATAATTAAATATTCAAATACATTATATTTGTATTTGTTTTTTTTTTTTAGTTAAGAAAAAATTTTATTTATATTTTAATATATATATATATATATTTATTGAATATTTAATTAGTGAATAAATTCTACGTAATTTAAATATAATAAAGTATTGAATTAGTATTCACTTTTACATTCAAACCACGAGATAAAAATAGTTTACGTGTTTTTTTCAGATGATGTTTATTGCTGTGTATTTATTTTACAATTTCTTTTTTTTTTTTCATTTAGCATAGGTGCACTTCACTACCTGCATCTGAGCTCTGCTTGTTTCTTCATTATATATATATAGAGGTGAATGTAGTTGCATTTATATTATATAATTGATTTCATATTCTTCATTCCAGATAATCTACAGTGGATATAGCTGCACCCAAGGATGGTTCTTTACACCCTGTGCAACTGATCCTAGCTTAAGGTTAGCAGTTTGATGCATTAAAATCACAATGCATTTAACACGTGTCAGTAATTTTGTTATCTTTAGAACTTGTATGTATTTCATTATCTTTACAACTTGTGTTATTTATTTGTCACATCAATTGAACATTAATTATATTTGGAATAGTCAAATGATTTGCTTGAAAGTTGAAACATATTACTGGAGTTTTGTTTATTATAATCTGGGAATTGTTTGTCAAAGTGGATCAATGAAATCAAATATAACCAAAAGTTCAACATTCATTTTTAAGGCTAAAGTTTTTCTCTCAAGCATGTTGATAGAGAACTGTCTTGAACACATTATGGTTAGGTATCTAAAGATCTTGAATCACAGGTCATGCTTTGGGAGGGCTTTTTTAGATTTATGTGAAAAATAGGAATGTGATAGAACCTGAAGTCACAATTGAGTTCCAAATTTTATCCAAAATAATTGCATTTAAAATAAATTAAGTCTACATTTATGGCATTCGTCTCATTCTTTTGAGAACACCCAACAGAACCTAGAGGCATTTGACTCTTGAATTTCAACTGAAGATCAGATAATTTGAGGCATATTTTAGGCACTTTGTTTGTTTATGTTCTTTAAGCCGTTGCTGTCCTGTCTTTATGCATGCCTAATATCTGCAGTTATGCAAATTTACTGATGGATGACAATTTTGAACATATTTATTCAGGGGACTAAGGAACATTTTACGTATTTTTGTGAAAAAAGTAAATTGTTCAGAATGGGAGCCAATTACAGTTCCCAAAGGGTAAGATATCAACTTCATTTTAAATCTGATTTTGGATAGATGATGTTTATTGCTTGTGGTTATTGTTATACAATTTCTTTGATAATCTGCTTTTTTCACAAGTAAAAAATGAGTTGGTCTAGTGTCATATGTCTTTGGTTTGGCAATTGTTTCCAGACTTATGTTTTTCTTTTTTGTTTAGTTATTCTTAGACTTGGTGTTTGGCTGCAGTGTTAGGTCAATAGTTTGTTTAAATCTTCACAACTATGGAAGTGGAAGGAATCCTTGGGGCCGTCCAAAGCCTGAATATCTTGAAAAGGTGCATAAACTCTACATGTACCAGTGCATTTAGTGTGTACAGGGGTGATTATTTCGTTTTGCTATATCAATACTACTACCTGTGATATGCCTAGCAATTATATTTGCATGTAAACTTTAATAATAAACTTTTATCAGAGGTTTATTTTAATTTTGCTCAGAAAGCCCTGTCAAATATGCTTAAGTGGTTATCGTGAAATTGACTGCCTTATATTTGATAAGATGCACGAGTGGTTGAAGTCATGTATTTGTTAATTCCTCAGCTTAAGCATATGCACGTTTCATGTCTTTCCCTCTCGCAAAACTGTTATAGAAATTCATATAAGTTCTATTAGTTGTTAATATCAGTTGGCAAAGTGCATCATTTATTCTTTACTTCCCATTGTTCTTAACAGAGAGGTTTTGTTGAAGCCCATTTGGATGATGGCCTGCTTGAAATCTTTGGCCTGAAGCAAGGTTGGCATGCTTCAGTCGTGATGGTTGAGCTTATAACTGCTAAGCACATAGCTCAGGTACTTTAATTATGACTTTCTCATACTTCCGAAGTTTCTAATGTAAGCTGAACATTGATGAAATTCAGCTTTACTGCTATAAGGTTTCCACATGCCTTAACCTGCCATTTTCCACTTTGGGAAGCCCTTTTTAAATTTCCTTTTTTAAGTAGACAGTTGTTACCACGTTAAACTTTTGTTGTGATGCATTCTCATTACCTGTGCTCTATAATCATAATTGATTTAGTACTTAATATTACATATTTTACTTTGTTATTTGTGATATATTGTATTTTGAATTGCTTAGAAGAATGAACTTGTAAGGTTTTGAAAGCCCCTGTTATCATCACCAACAACATTATCTCAATTGGTTAGGGCTGACTTCATGAATTATCATTTAGCATTTCTTATTGTTGAGGGTCAACAACAACAACAACAACAACAAGCCTTTATCCCACTAAGTGGGGTCGTCTACATGAATCCTTTGTCTCCATTGTGTCCTATTATGTGTCAAATTCTCATTTAATTCAAGTATACTAAGATCATTTTTTATACATCTTAACCAAGTCTTTTAGGTCTATTTACCTTTCTTAACATAAGGCAAATCTAATGCATCTATTCTCCTAGTCATCGGACGGCTTTTATGTGGTCAAACCATCTAAGGTGACTCTCTCTAATCTTATCTGCCATTGGAGCTACTCCAACTTTTTCCCGAACATACTCATTTCACATTTTATCTCTAAGAGTAAAGCCACTCATCCACCTAAGCAACCTCATCTCTGTAACACTTAGTTTTATGTTTCTCTTTTATTGGCCAACATTCTGCACCATAAGACATTGCAGGTCTAACCACCATCTTATAAAATTTTTTCTTAAGTTTAAGTGAAACTTTTCTATCACACAATAGGCCAGATGCATTCCTCCACTTCAGCCATCCAACTTGAATTCTACTAATAACATCTCCATCTATTTCACCACTATTTTGAACAATAGAGCCTAAATATCAAGATAGTCGCAAAAGATATTTGTTAGATTAGGAAAATATCAAGATGGGAAAGCAATTGATATTTAATGATTGATGTATATGATTTTTTCTTAGAGTAGTATATTCATTTTTTTTTTTTAAAGAGGGTTTCTCTAGTGAATAATACATATGGAAGAATTTTTTTTTCTAACATGGTATTATGGTAGGGGTTACCTAACCCTAGTTGCCTTTTTTGTAATTTGGGCACATCACACACTTGTGTCTAAGATCTTCTTGTTCTCTCTAATTGTCCCATAATAAGCACATCGAGCCAGCCCCGTGGCTTGACACTGATCCCACCCTATTGCTTCACATTCAGATTTTGTCTTGATTTTGTATCCTGTGTCCGCTTCCTTGCTCAAGCTTGTGAATCAAGCTCACAAATTTTTGGTTCTGCTATTATTGCAAGCATTCGTAGCCACACATTGTATCTTCTGTTGTTACTACCATGCTCACTATGTCATGTCTGATCGTTAGAGAACATATCTCTTACATCAACAATCACTCAGCTCAGATCTATGATTGCTTAAAATCCCTTTTTTTACTCTTAGTAGTCTTCTTTGATGGCTTCTTATTCTCCTTAAGATGAAATTTTGACGCACATTTGTTGCATTTATTAATGTTATCAACCATATTTGTGTCTAAGTAATTTTGTTTTCTCTTGGGATCTAATGAAAAATTGAAAGATCTCAATTCTCTACCTCCCAATGCACAAACACCATCAAATAGATCAATGATAAATTTTCAATTATATTGTTCTCACATGGATACTAAATGGTCTTGAATCCACCATTGCACTATTGTCATGCTTACTATGAAATGTGATATATTCTTCATTCCACATAATTTTAGTTTAACATCTTTATGTCTATTCTCTCTACTTTGAACTTTTTTCTTTGAAGCAAGGTAATAAATCTATTATGGAATGTATGAACTTATTCAACATTGTCTTAAATTACAAGAACGACAAGTAGTTTCTCTTGTTTATGTTTATCTCTAGGTGTCATTTATGCTTATAATTTATTTAAGCTCAATTAATAGCGAACTCTATTAACTTTTTCATCTACTCTTATTTGGGTTCTCGCGGTCATCAAGATAACTTATTTTACCTGCTACGATTATATTGATCTTGTTGCTACACTAATGGGTGGTTGTAGTTGTCATTATGGGTGTAAACGAATTGAGTTTTGGCTTAATCAAGTCAAGCTTGTTTAATTATTTGTTAGCTTGAACTCGAGCTTATTTATTGAGCTCTAGCTTGGCTCTAGTAAAAATGTCAAGCTTGAGCTCAACTCGAATACTCAAACTCGAATAAAAAGCTCGAGCTTGACTCAATTCTTGAGCTCAAATTACTAAGGTTCTCTACATTAACTGGATACCAAAATTAATTGAAGCATATTACTCCTTAATGTTCGTAAAAAGATTAGAACCACTCTTGAATAATGTCAAACAATAATCTAAAATTTTATTACATTCATTGATGAACAAAGTTCAGAGCATATAGCAAATATAACACTAAAATTAGTGGTAATGTAATATAACATGTATATAACTAAAGCATTCGCGAAGAAAAAATGCAACAAATTCATCATCAGGTTTGGTAATGCTGCAAAATATGAAACCTTAAAGCTAGCAACATTATCTCATTTAGAAGAAAGGCAAGGTGTACGAAGCTAATGCTAAAAACATATTGTTTTATTTGTTGCTTTGAGTGATCAAAAGATGGTCTATTTTGGGATCCTATTTTTTAATTTAAAAAAATTTAAAAATAGATCATCTTTTAATTTAGGCTTCGGCTATCTAGAAGCAAGTGTGTTGCTCTAGATGGGAGAGGCACCACCAGAGGGAGATCTAGGAGCCTACCAAAAACCAGAACAATGGTTTCCCTGAGAGGTGTGAAATTGCTTGGGGTGTGGAAGTCGGTCGGCCAGGAGTTGTGAGATGCAATGATGTGATATTAGGGCAAAGTGGTGGAAGATTAGGGCGCGGGAAGAGATAGACGGACTAAGAAGTGGGAACGGACTCATGGGTAAAAAATCTAGCAAGCGCTTGGATATATGGGCCGGAGTGGATGTGAATCAAGACTTGATAGATACGGATTTGGGCACAAAGACAAGCACTGTCATAACATGTTGGATTCAATAGAATGGGGAGGTTTTAATTGTTTAATTTATTAATATTAATCAACCCGCTTGACGAGCTCGAGTCAAGTCAGATCAAGCTTGAGCTTAAACTCACAACTCTATAAACTTGGCCCGTGAGCTCGTTAATGAGTCAAGTTCGAACTGGCTCGGCTCACTTTCACCCCCAATCGTCATGTTAAGACATGGTTGCGGTGGTATTCATAATTGTAACTGCAACTTTTTTCCAACTGGTTAGCATCTTCAAATGACAATTTGATTTGATTTTTGTTTGGGAAAGTTTGGGTTTCTCTAGTAGCTCAACGTGTTTCAAACACTGGTCATGTTCTGACCAACCACTCTAGCACTCCTTCAAGTTCAAGTAAAGTTTTCCTATGTGGAATGTGGCTACCTTCTATAGCACTTATTCATTTCAACTTCTCGTATTGCTAATTTTGTATGCCTAGAGTTTTAGATCTTAGTACTTTTTGCTATATGATAGGTAACTTATAATTATTTTTTTTATTATGACATTTGTTTTCCCTGCTATTTGTTGATATTGATCTTTGGAATATGATCTGTCCATCCCTCCTTAATAACGTTTGTCAATATTTTGCATGTTCTATAATTTCTTGTTAACTTTGTGTCCATAAGTATCTTACCAAATCTTATAACTACTATTTGAAAATCTTTTATTAACTTTATTGTCCTTTTAGGATCCCAATATAAACAAGACAATTGACGGAGGTGTTGAAGTTAAAAGTTTTTACTATCTCATTATTGTCATTTCCATTATCTTATCCTTTATTTCCTTTTATCAGTGGCATTATCATTTGGGTCACCCTTCACCTTACCATGGTTTAGGCTTTACTAATGCACCATCATTTGTTTTAAAATTTGTTAATATGATAAACATTATCATGATTTCTATTTCCTATCATTTTTTTTTTCATGTAGAGGTGCATTTTGGCACTTACCATCATTTGTTTTAAAATTTGTGAATATGATAAACATTATTGTGATTCCTATTTCTTATCATTTTTTTTTCATGTGGTGGAACATTTTGGCACATTCAGATATGATCAAGTTTTCTATGCTTGTTTTGATTTTTTTTATTTTTTTTTCTTCATTCATAACCACTTCAGGATTACTTGGATGTACTTATTGTTGAAGTATTAGTTAAAAGTCTTCTATGCATTCAAACTATTTTATCAATATAATTAAAAGTATAAATTTTTATTGAAATTAAAACATTTTGTGCAGATAAATCTCTTGGATATATTCAATCTGTTTTTTGTTTATTTTTTATCGAGGATTATATTATTCATCAATCATTTTGTCGATATACATCTTAACAAATGGAGTGGTTCGTAAGAATTGACGTCTGCTTGTTATTGGTCATACCGTAATGTTCCAAATGCTCCTTCCTCAATTATTTTTTGACAGAAGCTTCAATTGTTTTGGGTGGTGCTATTATATTCTTAAAGTTTTATCCCCATGAACATCCTTTCCATCTTACTCTCTGAATTTTCGGCTATATTTTGTCCACTTTCTTTGTCAAGTCATGATAAAATCTCACCTCTTGCCATTCAGTGGAAATTTTTCAGCTACTCTTTTACTTAGAAAATTATCAAATGTTATGATCCATCTACAAAATAATTATTTTCCTTTGTTGATATCAACTTTCAAGAGGCATCTCCTTGTTCCTCTCATACTCCCATCTCCTACCAACACCCTTGTATGAGTTCTTCTGCCACCATGCCAGTGTTTACTTCTCCTTTATTACATTTTATATTCGCAAGATCGTGTTGTATCATTATTTTCACTATCAAGTTTCCCTACGATGGATTTATTCAGTACAATATGAAGTCTCCCATGTTTCTTAACTTAATTATTTTCATCTTTTTTTTCTTCTCTCTTTTATTGTTAATCATGAATGGACTATATTGCAAATGGATGTTAGCAAATACTTCTCTCTGTCTAGGGACTTCACTGAAGTTATTTATATGGAGTGGCCTCTTTGGTATGTTGCTAGATGGAGATCGAAATATACATGCTTTGACTAGCTGTATATTTTGATACAAATTTTTCATACATGATTTGATAAATTTTACTTTTCACGGTTATAGTTTAAACCATTCTGCTGATTATTATCTATTTTTAGCACTCGTCGGTGATTGTCGCTTTGTATGTTGATAATATTCTTCTCATTAGAAATGATTCCTGAACTAAGCATTAATCTTCAAAAAAAGATTTTTGTGATTGTGAGGTTAACACAGATAATTTTTTATAAAATGTACGAGAGAGATCTTCGACGCTAATTCAAAACATCTAATAAGTTTTTAATTTCATTAGCTTTCATTTCACAATATTCATAGTGTTTGCAGTTCTATTTTTTGAATATTTTATTATTTTATATTGCTCTTTGGGGCTTACTGTTCATGAGATAGGGAACCTGATAATAATTTTCTGTACTGGTAACTTTCAGGCTGCTGCTATTAGGTTGGAAGTCAGAGGCGGGGAATGGAGAAGAGCTTACATGCAGATGGATGGAGAGCCATGGAAGCAGCCTCTTTTAGGTGAATACTCAACAATAGTTGACATAAAGAGAGTGCCATATCAGTCGCTTATGATTTCCGGGTAATTGTGTGTTTATTTCTACTGAATTTAAAAGAAAAAGAAAAAAAATCTGTTGTAGAGTGTATGATGATCCTTTTTTTCCTTAGCATGTATTTAAATGGATCGATGGGCCTTGTATAATAGTTTGCTTCGTCAGTAGATGTAGTGGAGTTCGTTTATTAAGGGGGCTGGTTGGAACTTTTTTTTTTATTTTAAATCTAATATTTTTGATATTATTCATTATTCCAAAATATAAAATTTATTGTGCATTATTCATCATTATTTGGATGGACTAGTGAATATTTGGGTTTGTTTTTGAAATTAGTGTTACATATGAAGATTTTTTTATTATATTAATCGTAAAGAAATTCAATAATTTTTAATTTTTTTGAATATAATTTTTATTAGAATATATTTGGTATAAAATTTAATTTTTTATATCAATGATCTCATTGACCTTTGATTGAATTCGAGATAAAAAATGGTAACAGTCAAAGCTCTAGTATGTGAGTTGGGTTTCGAATGATTGGCCTCGCTGTGGACCGACAGCTTCACCTTCATGTCTGCGTCGATAATCTCCTTTTTTTCATTGTGGGGATTAGCGATCAGAAGGAATAATTTTTTTTTAAAAAAAAAATGGCTGTCGTCTTTAGGTATATTTAGACCCTGCTATATTTGGAATTCATTTATGTCCGGAAATAGAGATTTCTTATAGCGGATAACAAATTCACTTTTAAAATTTATTTGAACTTTAGAAAAAATCATTTACGCAAAAAATTTATTTTATTTATAAAGAATTTGAAGATGCTATAATCTTCATTTAAATAAAGATTTTAAATTTTTTTAAAATAAATAAGTTGAATTTTTTTGAATAAAATGAATAAGTTTCATAAGTAAGATGTTAAATTTTTTTGAGTTTAATGTTTTGTAGATAAAGTTTAAAATTTATTTTTAATTCAAATTGTAAAATTGAATTAAAATTGCATGTATGATAATTTTATTTAGAGACTTTCAGAAAAAATAATTAAAATTATATCATTAAAAATTATGAAGAAAGCTCAATTCTTTTTGTTAAATTGAAATTAAAATAACTAAGAGATGAAGAATTTAAAAGCTCTTATTGAAATTTGAAGTCAATAATTATTATTGATAATTAATATCATTTGATTATCATTGTTTGATTATTTTCATTAAATCATCATCATTCTATTATTATAATGTGATCATCATCATCTAATTGCTATCTTCCGATCGTCATCATTCAACAATCATATCTCTTGATTGTCATCACTCAATTCTTATTATCATATTGCTATTTTTATTGTCTGTTAATTATCACCTGATTATTATCTACATCATTTGCTATTTTAGCCATCACCTCAGTCATAAAGATCAGTTAATTATAGTATCAACTTTATATTATTATTATTTTCTTCAAATATAAAATAAAATCAAAATATTATAATCTCAATCAACATTATATATTATTTTATCAAAGATCATATCCTATAAAATTTTCCTTATTTTTGAATTTATTATATAAAAATTTTGGTATCTCATGTTCTCTTTTCATTTATTTATTTATATAGGAATTTTCATACAGATCCACATTTCTTTTTGTACAAGCAATAAACCTAAAAAATTGAGACATAATATTCAATTTAAAATTTAGTTATGAAAGTTTTAAAAAAGTTTGAGATTTACTTTAAGATGAATAAAGTAAAAAATAATTACTATTGCACTCAATTAAAAAACATATATCTAATATTTAGTTTAATTATGATGAGTAAAATTTTATCCAGCAAAACAGTTTAAAAATTGGTCACACATATCCTTTGATATAGTTAATAAAATTAAAATATTACATTGTTATCAATTGCTGGAGTAGCTCAGTTGGTTAGAGCGTGTGGCTGTTAACCACAAGGTCGGAGGTTCAAGCCCTCCCTCTAGCGGCATCTCAGTTTTGTATTTTTTATTTGGCTGCGTAAAATTAAATTCCATATCAATTAAATTAATTGAATAATAATAAAAAAAAATTCTAACGTCCTTCGTTAATTCCTAAAAAGTTATTATGTTTTGCTACAGCAAAGAAAGCACGTGTTTGTGATGAAATAGACATCACTGTTCAAAGTTTCATCAGCACATTCTATTCTTTCTATTATTCTGAATCATATATACTTTATTGAAATATTATTTTCAGTGCAACATGCAATTTAAGAGACAATGAAATGCACATTACATGTTAATTAATTTAACTAAAGAATCAAAGTACCCATGAAAGCAAAATAATTACGGAATATAAATGATTTACACATTTTGTATTTTTATATTATCACTAAAATCTTGAGAAGCTTCACAAAATTTTTTTATCTGGTCTCTTTAGAGATCTCACATGATTCATTTAACAAATCCAATCAAATCAATCTCTATATTTTCTATGACTTCTTTTAAATTTTTTTTTAAATGTTAAACCATAAGATCAACTAAATGCACACATCCTATGCGCCTCGAACGTATGTCACCTGAGCAAAGCTCTTTACCGACGAGACTCACAATCTCGTGCATCACTTTTTCATTTGAATTAGCACTCAAATAAGATTACGCTATATTCAAGGGATAATCTTGGATTGAAAATTTTTTAAGATGCGATGAGTGCTAATCAATAATTTAAATTAAAATTAGATTGCAATCCATAATAATGGTGATTAATAGTTGATCACTCTAAGCAAGTAATATAATAGTTATATTATGATATGGTTCTAATTGGTTAATGGTTTATTTTGAGTGGAATGAACCCGGTTGAGGGAGGCTCAAGATTTTGGTTGGTAGTCTCACGAGTCGGATGTGATGGTATTCCTCTAAACGCGTTGGATCTAGCACTTGAAATTACCTAATTTTGTGCTTGATTCCTTCTTTATAATGGATTACACGATGTCTTTTCTGCGCTCGATCTGCCTTGATATGTGTCCCGGGAAATGAATTTGTGCCTTTGATTCAAAACAAACCGGCTGTTCTGTGCCGTGTGATGAGGCTTCTAGGGGAAGCTTGCTTTAAGCCTTTCTTTTGTTTGTTTCTCTTGACAGTTCGAGCCTTAGACGCTCCAGAGAGGGAAAGAGGGACTGAGAGAGGGGAGAAACCCTAGGGTTCACCGTTCGGAGATGAGCGGCGGTTTCCGGAGAGGATAACCAGAGAAGAGCTCAGGGGGAGAAGGAGAAGAGAAGACACAGAAGAGAAAGGAAGTTTGCTTTCAGAATATTTCATATGCCCTCTATTTGTCTTTCTCTCTCTATTTATACTATTACATCCTCTAATCTACTTAGTTCTAATGTTTCTTTACAAGATGCAGTGCTCTTCTGTTATTATAACTGCTTTCTGTTTCTTTTTGTTAGGGTGGAACGTTCTTGCAGCTTCTCTTAACTGTCTTTTATCTCTGATGGCATTTCTTGAATCTTGATCTTTGAATCAGTTAGTAGATCATCAGAAAAAGCTCTGTAATGCTTTGCTCTGGTTGCTTTACTTTTATTGCTGTTATTAATATATAGTTATGGTTATGTAATGGTTGTTATTCTTGTTATGCTGTCTGTTGCTCATCTTTGATTTCTGATGTATATTATTTCTCTGTTGATATTGCTCCTGGGTTGTACTGCTTGATGTATAAGGTATTTTCTTGATCTTGTTTATAATAAGACTTTATATTTCATAAGTCTTCTTTCTCCTCTGTAGTCATCATAAGTGACCTCTGTATATTAATTTTTTGAATCATTATGGCTATATTTGATCTTCTTACTTGCATCGTCATCATTGTAATTATTATTGTTGTATGTTATAATTTGATAATTAGAGGATTTGGGGTCATATCATTACTCCCCTCCCCACACTGACTTTGTCCTCAAGATCACAATTTTGAATTGCCTTCTATGATTCCTCAATTCATATCTCCGGATCATCAATTAATAGCATTCCCTTCTACTGGACTACTCTGTCTGCTTGTAGTATTATTTTTTGCTCTAATGAGTTGAATGATTTTTACTGATGTAGATGTAGGATCCTGTCCCCTTTGTATTACTAGTTTCTACCTCTGTGTTGGTAGTTGTGTTATAATTTTATGGTTCACTTGTAGTTGTATGTCTGACAAATCTATCTGAAAATGACTCATCATTTGTATATGACTATATTATATGAGACTTCTCTGTTTGTCCATCTATTTATCTTTGGAAATGACTGTTGTAAGCGATTTATTACTATGGACTATCTTATTTTTTGTATGCTCTATTATGTAGTTTGTATATAAAAAATATGAACTATGTAGGTAGGTATAACTATTTGGAAGAAATTATGCATACTTTAGATAGTCTTTCTTAGCCTGGATTGAATGGCTGATAATTGAAGCTTATTTCTGATAGTTTTTCTTGTACACATTGTTTTTCTATTTGAGTATCTTGTTGTAGTTGATACTCTTGGTCATCATTACCATCATTAAGATAAATAATTTGGATTGACATAGATGTCCTCTATGATATTTTTCATCATAGTTGAAGCACAATCCTTTCTTTCTTCCAATGTAGTCAAATTGGTGTTGTATTTATTTGTTGTATTTCGTGTTGAGTGGGAATAGGCAGCATTGGTGGTTGATGTATATGTTGTTGTTTTATTCTGCAAATTGATTGACTCTGGAAGTTCTGGCCATAGAAACTTCATCAGCTATTCTATCTTCCATTAGTTTAGCTAATTGGAAGGCTTCTTCGAGAACTGGGCTCACTCTTCCCTCTTAATATCCTGGATCCTTGATTCAAAACAGCTTTGTAGAAATTCAAGTGGAATACCTGAAATTTGATTAATTAATTCCTCAAATTTATTGTAGAAATCTTGAACTATAGTTTTCCGTTGTAATTTAGCTAAGTCTTCTCTCAAATCTCTATACAGAGAGGGTCCAAATCTCAATAACCTACGTAAATTGTGTCCATGAATGCAATCGATTATTTAAGTGTATTCATTGATACCAACTTAGGTCCATCCATGTAAACTGAGGCTATAATAAACTTTTGGTCTTCTGATAAGCTATAATATTGGAAGAATTGGTCTGCTTTGAATAGCCAGCCTCTAGGGTTTTCTCCATTAAATCTTGACATATCTACCTTATGGTCTATTGTTACATTGTGTATGTGCTTTGTAGTATAAAATTCTGTATGAGTTGAGTTACATACCTGGGATTGAGATTGTTGCTGTTCTTGATTGGATTTGTCCAGTTTATCTTCAATTGCTGAAAGTCTTCTTGATACTTCATTTAGTATGGTAGTGATTAAAGTTATTTGTTCATCATTCTTGTTTAGTCTTCCTATACATTCTTCCAGTGTTTTTGTTGTATGCCTTGTGCCTTCTGCCATTTTTTTTTTCCTAAGTGATGTAGTCAACAAGAGCACCAATGATATGGTTCTAATTCGGTTAATGGTTTATTTTGAGTGGAATGAACCCGGTTGAGGGAGGCTCAAGGTTTTGGTTCAGCGGCTGTCTTCTGAGCCGTTGGATCGCGCTGTATTCCTCTAACTGTTGGATCTAGCACTTGGAATTACCTGATTAACCTTGATTGTGTGTCATTTAATTCCTTCTTCCGATAGTGGATTACACGTGTGTCTTTCTGCGCAGTTTGATCTTGTGCCTTGATCTGTGTCCCAGGGAATGAATAAACCGGCTGTTCTGTGCCGTGTGATGAGGCTTCTAGGGGAAGCTTGCTTTAAGCCTTTCTTTTGTTTGTTTCTCTCGACAGTTCGAGCCTTAGACGCTCCAGAGAGGGAAAGAGGGTTGAGAGAGGGGAGAAACCCTAGGGTTCACCGATCGGAGATGAGCGGCGGTTTCCGGAGAGGATAACCAGAGAAGAGCTCAGGGGGGGAAGGAGAAGAGAAGACATAGAAGATAAAGGAAGTTTGCTTTCAGAATATTTCATATGCCATCTGTTTGTCTTTCTCTCCCTATTTATACTATTACATCCTCTGATCTACTTAGTTCTAATATTTCTTTACAAGATGCGTTCTCTTATTATATGCCTGTTTCTGTTAGGGTGGAATGTTCTTGCACTTCTCTTAAGCGTCTTTTATCTCGATGACATTTCTTGAATCTTGATCTTTGAATCGTTAGTAGATCATCGTAAAAAGCTTTAATGCTTTGCTCACGGTTGCTTTACTTTTATTCTTATTAATATAGTTATGTTATGTAATGGTATATTGTTATTTATCTGTCTTGCTCATCTTTGATTTCGATGTATATTATTTCTGATATTGCTCACAGGTTGTCTTGCTTGATGTATAAGATATTTTCTTGATCTTGTTTGTAATAAGACTTTATATTTCATAAGTCTTTTTCTCCTCTGTAGGATCATGTGGCCTCGTATATTGATTTTTTGAATCATTTTGTAGTTGTATTTGGTCTTCCCTTCTTGTCGAGTCATTTATCATTGTAATTCTTATTGTTGTATGTTATAATTTGGCAATTAGAGGATTTGGGGTCATATAATATTATTTTGGATATTTAAGGATCAAATGCCTCCTAATTAAATTCTAATAATTGATTAAATAATATTGGGCAATTCACATAATTCATTAAACTGTTAAATTGTTTGACTTCAATCACTTTCGCCGGCACCATAAAATTGTTGCTATCTTATATCCATAATCAAATTTCGAATCTCTCAAATCGTTCTATCATGTAACAAAAGTTTATCATTTTAAAAATTATATATATTCTAACTTTTTTTATTGAATTAGATTTAATGGCAATTTTATAGATTGAGTTCGATGCATGATAAAATGTAAAATGAATATCAGATTGCTTTAAACTAAAATATATAAAATAATTTAAGTATATTTTAAAAATTTTAAATAATATACTGAGAATTATCACTCATATAAAATAATTTAAATATATTACATTCATTTCATTACAATTCATAAAAAAAATATTATAAATATGAAGATGAAAAAAAATTGATTTATGAAAAATATATAATATAAAGATGATCTTAACCCATCTTAATTTTTAATTTAATAAATTCACAATGTCAAATGAATAAGTTCATATTTGAAAAGATTTATTTATAGAAAGGACTTTGTTATTTATTTTAAATATTTTTTTCTATATAGTGATAATCATATCATGGATATATAGCAATAATGACGGCTAATGACACAATGTTCTGAAGTTAGAAAAAAATATATGAAAAAAATATTTAATAATAATTCAAAAATAAACATTTCCGTTGCCGGGACTCGAACCCGGGTCTCTCGGGTGAGAGCCGAGTATCCTAACCAACTAGACTACAACGGAGTCTTTAGAATACTTGTTCTTACATTTCTTAAACGATTTTCAAATCTATGCTTATTTACTCTCTCTTGTCCGTTCTTCTTCACTAGTCCACAGAGGACGATTACCGCAGCCATCAATCGACGGAGCGCCACTTACGGGTGCAGAAGGCGGCGAAGGAGTAGTAATGAAGGCAGCAGGCGGGCAAAACGCGAAGGACACGTTGGATCTGGCGTTTCAGATATCAAATGTGCTTGATACTGGGCTCGACCGCCACACTCTCTCGCTGCTCATCGCTCTCGTCGATCGAGGAGTCAACCCCGAGGCCCTCTCTGCTCTCATTCGTGAGCTTTCCCCGCCTGCTAACCAACCGCAGCCCTCATCCAACTCTTCTTCGGTGACGAAACCCTAGAATGTGGTTTGTTACCGTTTTTCTTTTCTGAGTGAAGAAAAATGGTTAAAATTGGATTTTTGTGACTATTTTGTGTTATGTTTTCGAGATTGCAATGCAGTTTTTGGTGCGTTGGTTATATTTGTCGTTTATAAACTGTTTTTTTCTTCTACTGGAATTTTGTTTGTTGTTTGAAATTGGTAAGTCAAGAGTTTCGAATTAGGGTTCATTAATATTGAATGTCTCACTGACACCGGCAAATAACCATTTTATTGATGGATTTTAAGTCCCATTGTATGTGTCAAAATCTAAAGGCATCTAGATGTTAAGCTTTATGGCAACTAAAATAAATGATGATTAAAAAAGGTAATTATCTAACTTCATCTTTTATAGGTAATATTACGTTGTTTGAGTAAGATAATATTAGAACAAATACGTTGCATTTGATAGTTTACAATGCTAATGATTATATGCATAACATTGAACCAAACAACCTCATCTTTTTCACTCATTTTTTGTGTGAAATTCAAAATAATTACATTTGAATGTCTTTGGGCATTATAAATAGCTAGTAATTTAACAATTAACAATAAAAAATGAGTATGTAAATCTATTTCTTGTAAGTATAATTCTTTAAAAATGCCACCTATATGCTTTCTCCATTGTATTCTATATTTTATTCTTTCAAATCATGTACTGAAGAGTTAAGCAGGATAAAGCTCTACATATGTGCACATATTTTGCGATCAATTTGTTGTTGAAATGATGAGCTAATATCATGCCCTCGTCCTTTTAATTTGGGCTTGGAATGATCAATGTTGCCATCGATTTTGTGGACTAGGAATTTATCAGTACATGAAATTCCCCGATACAAGAGATGGGGAGGAGTTCATGCATGCAACTATGCACCTACAATGCAAGGTTGTGGGGTTTCCATGGCTCAAGCTCTTTATTTTCATATCACATAAGCTATTATCGTATAATGAGTTAATGGTACTTTTTTTTTTCAACCAATATTCATGTACCTTATATCATTATTAGCCTTGTTTGAGTCTCAACTTAATGTCCATCTTTGTTGAGTTTGTTGAATGAAGCAAGTCTTTTTACTTAACTTTTATCCAAGGTTTTTTTTTTATCAGCTCTTTTTTTTTAATTCTAATTGCTCAACATGATGAATTTATGCATATTATTGGTGTATATTTATCCCTTAAATTTTGCATGTTCAAGCCACCTAAATCTCTTTTTCATATCTTCTATAAATAACAATCCAATTATTTCTCTAGTATAATATTTTCTTAAGCAATCCTTCTCAATTTCTCCAAACACTCGTCTCTACATTTTCATATGTGGCACCCACAACTTATTTATCAATGACTAATTTTCTTGTTAACACTCAAATCCAGAAAAATAATTAATTTAATTGTTATTTATAAAACTTTTTTCTTAGTCTCCATGATATTCTCTTACCATATATTGCTCTCTATGATATTTATAAAACTTTTTAGTTTTATCATAATATTAGTAAAATTGATGTTGGAGAGGCTTTAAAGAAAATGAATTGTGAAAAAACAGTAGGTCCTAATGATATTTCAATAGAAGTATGAAAATGCTCAGGAGATCAAGAAATTTCGTGACTTACTAATTTTTTAATATTATTTTAAAGACTAAAAATATGTCAGATGAGTGGAGGAAAAAAAATTGTTGGTTCTTATTTTTCAGAATGAAGCTGATGCACATGAGTGTGCAAATTATAGAGGAATCAAGTTAACATGCCACATATTAAAATTATTGGAGAGAGTAATTAAGTATAGATTATGACGTGATACAAAAATTTCTCAAAATCAATTTGGGTTTATGTTGTGTAGATGTACTATGGATGTTATACATTTGTTGAAAGGTTTGATGGAGAAGTATAGAGAGTAAGAAGGGTCTACATCCAATATTTGTTGATTTAGAGAAAACATATGATAAAGTTATAAGAGAAGTGCTTTGGAGAGTTCCATAAATGAAGGGAGTTGATATTGCTTATATTTAAGTCATTAAGGATAAATATACTAGAGCCGTCACTTGTGTTCTAACAAGGAGGATTGACCAAGTATTGTCCTAGTTTATTTGGATTACATCAAGGATCGACTTTAAGATTATATCTTTTTTGTTTTAGTTATGGATGTTCTTACTTGACATTTACAAGGGGATGTACATTGGTGTATGCTTTTTGTGGATGATATTCTTCTTGTTGATAAGACTAGAGAGGGAGTTCAACAAAAATTGGAATTATGGAGGTCAACTTTATAATCTAAAGGCTTTCGTTTGAGTAGATCTAAAATTGAATACATGGAATGTAATTTAGTGTAGAAGATCTAGTGGCAAAGTGGTAACACCGGGTGATCAAGTCATTAAAAAAGAGTGAGTTTTAGATATCTTAGATCTATTGTTCAAAGTGATGGTGATATAGATGGGGATGTTATTAGTAGAATTCAAGTTGAATAGTTGAAGTGGAGGAATGCATCCGCCTTGTTGTGTGATAGGAAAGTACTACTTAGACTCAAGGGAAAAATTGTATAAGATAGTGGTGAAACTCGCAATGCTTTATGGTGCATAATGTTGGCTTCTAAAAGAGAAGTATAAAATTAAGTGTTGTAGAGATGAAGATGCTTAGGTGGACGAGTGTCTTTACACTTAGAGACAAAATGAGAAATGATTATAAACGTGATAAAGTTGGAGCAACTCTAGTGGTAGATAAGATTAGAGAGCCGCCTTAGATGGTTTGATCACATAAAACACTGACTGTTCGATGACCCAATTAGGAGAGTAGATGTATTAGATTTGGCTTATGTTAAGAAAGATAGAGATAGTCCTAAAAAGACTTGGTTAGGAAGCATTAAAAAATGATCTTAATTTATTAGGATTGAATGAGAATATGACACTTAATAAGACACAGTGGAGAAAAATGATTCACATAGCCGACCCCACATAGGGAGATAAATTGTGATTAAAATTCAGTATCTAGTACCTAGGGTTTGTTTTATTAATTCTAAGTTGTTCTTCAAAATATTTTCTTCGATATTCTAATTTTTCATTTGATTTAATAGATTTCTCACTAATTAAAGCCAGGTTATATGCAAAAAAAGTATACACCATTATATATATCTTCAAATAATTTCTTATATGCATCATAATAACCAATACCAAATGATACCTATCAATGTAAAAGGATAATATACTTAAGGTTGAGTTTTTGTTATAAGCTTGTTGTGATTGAAAACTACTTGGTCATTTAGAACTGCTATCACGAGTATTAAATGTTTCATCTTTTATATATTTACTAACTCTAGCATCTATATACATGCACATTTTTTTAATGTGCACCATAAATTGCAATTGTAATGAATCAAATATCTTCTCATGATCGATTTTGGTTATATAGAAATCTATTTTTTAGTACTCTATGTTTTTCTACTATTTTTCTTAGCACAACAATTTTGCCCATAATGGATTTTCTTTGGATAAAACCAGATTGATTCTTCAATTTCATTGTAATTTGTTGTGTCTAAATGGAGCTGTAACCATCCTCTCAACATTATTGTATATATCCACAATAAAATTGTTATCAAATATTTTAGGATTTTTTATAGAGACAAATTAATGATCTATTAATCAATTTAAAGTATCTCGAAGATTATTTCACATTGTAGATGATTTTTTTATATGCTTTTGCTTCTTTCTTGCTTTGAACAAAAATTTTTCTCTTTATCTTTTTGTCTTCCACTTGAGGATTGCCGAAAATAACAATATGGACTATTTTCCTTTGGTGGACTGAACTCTCTTTTTGTTCCCTTCTGGATAGTTTCAATGGCAATAAGGTTCGGTGTATTTGGATTTATTTCGTTGGGGGATGATAACAAATTCATGTTTTTTGATATGTAGACTATAACCAGCATCAATGTTATGACTTTTTTTTTTTGGCTGTTGTTTGTGGACAACTGTTGTTTCATAATGGTGTTGCTGTCCTATAGTATTAAGTCCTGTAGCAGCAATTTTGCTATTGTGCCGAGAACTTTCTTCCTCCTGTATTTTGCTACAGGAGCGGTAACTCAAAGAAAACAAAGAGGATGTAGAGAGGAGATGAAAGGATTTGGGGAGAGATTAATTGAATTTTTATTCCAAGAATCTAAGCTTATTTATAGGCAAAGTTAATGCATGAATTAATTTGAAAACAAACTTTATCTATCGGAAGTTAACTCCATAATAGAAATTTGTAAACAAATTTCATAATATGTGCAACTTTATCTATAATAACAAATTATATAAGTTTCAATTTAAATAATTAGAATAGATTATCATAATCTAGAATTTAAAATACAAAAATAATGTTATCCAAAATAATTTAAAATTCATCATTTTTTATTGTTATTTATATTTTAAGCCAATGATCCAAATTTTTTGTCAACTTGCCTTATTCATTAAACCTTTGATTGATGATCCATTTTTTGTTGGTAGACTTTTAATGATGTCTTCTTTAAGGTCAATAGTGTGATCTGAGAATCACTATCATTGATAATTTATATGAAAAAATTGGATCATTCGAACTTTATCAATTGCAATCTATTTGACCACTTAATGATTTGATGTCCAAAATTTTATGATATTTTTTTCTTACAGACTTCTTTGAAGCAAACAATTAGGTTAATTATTCCCTCATGACATGATTGCAGTATCATGTGTCATTTGTGAGAATTTTGTTATATGGCATATGAAATTGTCTCCTTGATAAGTGTCATGACCTTGAACATTCTTGAATTATTATAAGAAAATTGATTTTTCTCTTATTATTGGAATTTTTTTAGTTTCAAATTTATAAATAAGATTTATATTCAAAACTATTCTAATATTATCCATAAAATTCCAAAGCTCAATAACTATCTCATATGGACTCATAATTTCACATTTATGTATCTTTTTAAAGGGCTATCATCATTTGATTAATTTTGAATAAATCTATAATATATCTTATTATTTATTCATTGTGTTCTTCCATTTCTTTTAGACTCTTTTTTATTAGTTTTTATAAATAATATTAACGTATTTTTATGCCTGCATTTTTACTTGAGATCTTATCATCATCATGTTTATGTAGCCAATTTAACCAGAGTTTTTATGCCTTTTGTTCCTTTGATCATTATCTTCTTTGTAAGATGGCTAATTATCTTATATTCATTGTAAGTCTCAAAAATATTTAATCACTTCTTACCTCTCTTTAAAAGCTGATTTTTTCTTTATAAAATTTTTCACCCCACCATCTAACCAAGTCTCCTTATGTATTCATGATGTATATGTAGATTTTCATGAAAAAATTTATACTCTTTTAAATGAAACTAAGATCTTATCTCACATATAATTCAACTATATAATGTTGATACGCTTCTTGTAACAACCTATGTTGAATCATTAATAATTTTGTGGTAAAAAATGTAGTAAAAGTTTAATTTACTAATATAAATGAAATTGGGAATAATTTATTCTTCAAAGATAAATTCTAATATTATTAGAGGTTTTAGGAGAGAATGAATTAGGAGAGAATGAAGTTTGGAAGGAAATGAAAAGTGTTCCTATTTTTTTTTTAGAATGTTGAGACACTTTTGAATTAGATTCAGAATAGTATTGAGGTTGGGCATGATCGAGAGAGAGAAGGAGAAAGAGAGAGAGAGAGAGAGAGAGAGAGAGAGAGAGGGGGGGGGGGGGGGGTAATCATAAGCAAGAGTCATCCTTATGGATTCAACCACCAAGCTCTCACCATAATTTACACAAGAAAATAAACTTTGATATTTTATTTTGTTCTTTAAAATAGTATCAAAAATCACTAGAGCTAAATTTAAACCCTAAGATTGTTACCTAAAATTATATTATTTAATCTATTGCTCATAGAACCAATAGTAATTAAGCTGCTTATGTGCACATAGTCTCCAGGTATTTACATTGTTGATGTTGAGCAACGGATGTTCTCCTATACAATTTCAAGAAATATCCTTAGTTAAATCCCTCTTCATGAAATTTTCTGCAGGCTTAAGAACCATTGACAGTCCTGACAGTCTCGTTCCACATTTCTTTACTAGTTCAATTGCTAACTGGGATTGATGCTCAAGCTGCTTATGTGCACATTATTGCTGTTAGAAAACCTCAATTGTAGAAAGAGTTAATCTAATACATAGAGTGGTGGGGCTATCGCTGTCACTAACACTGCTATAAATTCCTCAAAATCCTTTCCCCTCAAGAACATCCATAGCCACACCCACAAGCCCAGAAGATGCTGTCAAAAATCAGTGAATGTTTTGAAATGCTTTGAAATATTGAAATGTATCTCAATAAAAAGTTGAATTTAAAACCATTTGAATTTTGAAACCTACGAGTGAGGGTGGCCTGCAAAAATATTTGTGATGATTTAAAATCCAGATTTGTTAACAGAATAAAAGATATGAAACTTAAAAATCTAGGTTATTGTTCGTTGAGACCCTATCTACCTTTTGCAAGTGTGCCACTTCTAAGTATACTTTCGAAAGTGGAAAGAAAAACAAATTAGACGTAAAATCTTAAAAATTTAAAAATTGTGGGTATTGTCATCGTTTGGACAAGTATATGTAAAGTAGATTAAAAAAAAAAGTCGTATTTGAGGCAACGGAAGAATAGAGATATAATTAGAGATAATTCATATATGTTGAATAAAGAGAAGATGGAATGGCAAGACTAAGAAGTAGAATTAGAGAAGATTGTAGGTTTGGAAAGCTAACATAATTCTTAGTTGTTGATAAGAACTAAATTTTGATCAGGATCACAAATTTCGAAAGAACTGCAATTCTCTATATGTGCAGTTCTTAAATTGAAAAGATTTTGAAAGATGCATACTGAAATCCTTGGATGTGGAGTGTGAGATGGCAATATATGCTGATTCCTAATTGGGCATTGTTAATGATGATCATAACGAATGTTTATTTTTGTAATTCATCAAGCGTGTTTCTTTCTCTTGACAGGATTATCAACCTAATTGAAGAGTTGACTGAAACAAGGTTGAAGCACATTCAAGTATGCTTTCTTAAGCACTCATTAGTTCTGATTAGAGTTTACATTTTCGTGATTGAAAGTTCGTATGTGCATTCCTACTAACATCCAGCCTAACTTTTAAGCCAGTTATTTTACCATTTTTAGTTGAGATTTTCGTCTCTATCAAATTTGGCTTTCACGTTTAATATTTTTTTGGAAGGCTTACATATGTACCATACAATTTTTATGCATTTACATATTTAACACTTAAAATTTGATATTTATAAATATAGTATTTTTATTAAACAAAAAAAAATACATTTCACTTTAAAAATTAAATATTAAAATTTAGGTGTTATATATGTAAATATATAATAATTGTGATATATATATATATATATATATATATATATATATATATATATATATATATATATATATATATAAATGCCCATATGTTTGATTAGTTGTCTGTTTTGCTGATTAGTTGGTACGGTCTATAACTTATGGTAGCATAGTAGCATTTGCTTAATTCTGGAAAGCGTATAGATTCCAGAAAGTGGTTCTGATCGTTGCATCATCTTACTGTTGTGCTTTTAGCGATTAGCCTCGTGTTGGTTATGGACCTTTTCTTTTTTCTTTTATCTCATTTCACAGTGCGGTATAGAAATGCCCATTGTTCTTGTCCATATGCTCAGAATGCATGGGGTAGATCTGACAGTCAAGACTGATTTCCAATTAGTATGAAACATGTACATCCAAATGCGCTGCTCAATCATATCGATGTCTGTGTCGGCTTGGCTCATCAATGAAGCTATAAAATACACTCCATCGACATCAATCTCTGGGCAACATAAGGATCATGTTTTTAGGGCTAGCTGGTCATGATAAAAAAACAGAAAGAAAGTAGTTTCAATTGAATTGCAATCTTCAAGGATCTTCTTGACTAACTTGACCAAGCTACTTTGGAAGGAGGGTAGTCTTTATTTTCAACATATACTTGCTTGAGAAGTAGAGTGGCCAGCCATACTATTTTAGAAAGTGGAGTGGCCTTTATTTCTGAATCTTGTTAGAATTCGGTAATGAGGGGGCCAACTAAGCTTGATCATGTTTCTTGCTTTGATATTTGTGAATGTTGTTACTTATGATGTTATTCAATCTTAAGCATCACTCTAGTGTGTAATCTGATCACTAGTTTGTGTACATATATTCACCTTTACATGCTCTTGAACCAACCCAATGAATAAAACAAATAGTACAACCGATGGTGAACTTAGGGAGTGGTGAGTGGTGGCCCCTTTCTATTCTTAGGTTAAAGGTTAGACTATGACTATGTATAGTATCCAGGCTTCACTGATAAATAGTCCTGTAGCTATACATGCTATGAAAGCTTCTTCTTCCACCCCACCACCCAAAACGTAAGTTGATTTTCGATCCTTTCTTGCTCCTATTGAAATTGATTGGAGTATATCATTCTCCAACATCTTATTAAGTATGTTGTGATGTTATAATAAGTTTTTTAAGGACTGTTTTCTATATTTGTATTAAACAAATCATGAAGGAGTCCTTCAGTCATTAGAAGGCTATCAATCTAGCTTTTTGTTTCCTTTCCTAGGTAAATCAAATATAGTAAGCTAACTGGAATGCGTGTAGGAGATGTCTTTGTTGGGTTGAAACTTTGACTTCTATATTCAAAAGTCAAGCTATAAGAATAATTTGATTTGTTCCATTGTTCTCTATCTTTTTCAACACGGTATCATTGAGGGATGCCTTCACCTAAATCCTTAAATGGCGAAGCATGAATGACCAAGAATAAGGATAGTTCAATGTCAGAAGTTACCTCTAATCTGAGCATTAGCTTCACCTACAACTTTAATGGGAACAAAGGTCGCATACTCCAAATCATGATACATACTCAACAATCACAACTACTTCTCTAATGGTCTCATTTCATCATTATGTATGTATGCGAAAGAGAAGGAATATTATCCCCCCAATGCTCCATTCCTCCAAATGCCGGAGACCCATGATTGAAGGCCTAGAAATTGAAGAACAACTGCATGACAATTGAAACGGGAGAAAACTTCGTGTACTATAAAACTACAGAAGTTATGAAACAAAACACAAATAGACCTACTTAACAAAGTCAGTACTTTTTCATCTTGATTGTCACCAAAGATGCAATGAACCTTTCTAGTTTTAGAATCTCCCAAAGGTTTTGGACTCCAGGGAAGATCCTGTTCCAGTGGGGGATCATTTTGTACCCGCTTGGGATATGGAGCTTAAGCATCTGGCATCGCTTCAACTTGACTTTAGTAAATAGTTTGATTTTATTCTTGGGCATGCATTTCAACTTGCCTGGAGTAAAGGTTTTTTGGGAACATTACTGTGACATCCATGATGCTTTTATGCCACTTACAATGCGAATGCCATCTACTTGAGGAAGGCATATTCTTCTGTAGAAAGTGCATCTCTTTGGGTACAGGACCGATTGTGGTTAAACCTGGAATGGTTGATTTGGGGAACCTCAGTACACTAAAGGTAATAATCTATTCTTGATAGGTTATTTTACATATTTGCAGCTCACTCCTAATCTGGCTTTTTGTTTACAAAAGCTTAGCCAAGTAGCATTAGTCGCAAGTGGTTAGAAATACATACCTGTTTCTAATTTTGTTCAATTCTGTCACTTGATTTTCAGGCTTGGCATTCAATTGGCTTTACTTTTCACTATTGTTTTTTCTTAGAATTATTTTTTGTTAGAAAATATGTTTATAAAATTATCATTTTGCATTTGTATATTCTTTATGATTTTTGGAGCATATAAACTAATTTATGGAGTAATTTGTACTTATACGGGAGAGTACGACTTTTTTTCAAGCAATCCTACACAAGTATCTAAGAGAGCATGACTAAATTAAACAAAATTCCATTCTAGTACCTTTTTATTAGAAAAAAATTTATAGAAAAACATAAATCTTAACTATTTATAAAATTAACATTTCCATACCATTAATGAATTGATGTGTAAAATACTTAACAAAATGTTATATGATACTACTGAAGGATTATTATCACCAAATCACTAATAGGCAATCATAACACATGATATACATCAAAATTTCCCAAATATTGAAATTCACACATTTTTTTAGTCAAAATTCCCGACGGTTTGATTGTAGCATGCATAAGCGCACATATTCAATAGTTCCTTTTTTGACATTCGTAAATATATACATCATCTTTGTGACATGGATGCAATTCTCACTTGTGTTATTTTACTTTCCATAATCTTTGACATTATAAAATTCCTTTTTGTGAAATAAAATGTGCAGCAAAAAGCCCTATATTTATTCGCATCTATGCCCTCTATAGCTTCATGATTATGGGCAACACACTCGTAGATCACTTCCTAGATCCTTGTGAGCATAGCAATGGTTTTACTTTGAATAACAGAATGAAGCATTACCAAACGAGAACTTAGGCTGTTTTTGAAATTTATGAGAAGTTACTATCAGATTTGTGATATTGAATCATGTATCCTTAGGTGGGTTGCAACTTGGAGAACAAAACATGTGGCTATGGAGTCTATTCCTTATTCAAGATGCAGTTTTAGTGAAGGAAGTAGATTCTTGAAGGTTGACACCTAGACTTCTGTATCTATTAATTGCGCAGAAGTGGCCCTAAGTGCCACTTGATACTTTGTTTGGTCAGTAAGCATAAAATTATAGCCTAGATTCTGTGGAATTTGTTCCACTTCCCAGATTATGTCATAAATTCTTCTTCTAGAGAAATATATCTATTAAACTGTTCCCAGGTCTGTCTTCTGGTTAGTTAGCATGATGGGTTATTTGAGCAGATATAAATTTGATGCATTTCAGCTTTTATGTTATCAAATTGTTGATAATTGAGCTGGTAAGAGTATTAGTTCTTGTTAACGAGTTGAGTTTAGGTTCGACTGAAAACTGATCCTATCCAAATGGTTAGTCAGAATCCGACAAATTATTATTGAGGTTGAAAACTTCGACTTCATTTGACCAACTAAACTCAAACTTGATCTAACTCGAGAGGATAAAATGGTTGATAAGTTTCACCAAATAAAGGCAAAATAACTGAGTTTTATAGGGCGGTCATGTCTTGAAAAAGATGCTCAGTAGGAAGTTAGATGCTATTTGACAAATATGTAAATGAATAAATAAATAAATAAATAAATGCTTTGCATTTTCTTTTTGTAGTTGTTATAAGTGAATATTTATTTCTTCGTAGGGGAATGTTAGGCTGATTCTATTAGGCTGGAATCCTCCGCAGGACTTAGAATCTTTTATATAGGTTTGGCTGAGACGGCCCACTCGCAAATGCGGAAATGCTATTCTGCAAAACCGGCGAACTTAATTCCATGCAAATCAGGTGTTTGATTCCGCAGATATCATAGCTTTTATTGCTAACCCCACCATAATCACAAAGCTAATAGTTAATTATGTAATTAAGCCTATTAATTTAGCATGAATATTTTGGGTCTATTAATTTTATTTTTATTAATACTTTCAGCTTTTTGTTTTAATTTCCTAATAGTTGGATGCATGCATCACAGTTGGCTGAATTATTATTCTAGAATTTATTTAGGCTTTCTTCACTAATTAGTGTAAATTCTTAAAATGATTTCTTTTTCATATTCTCATTTTCTTAGATAAATTTTAATATATTTAAATCTTTTGCACATAAATATTATCTTTATCTTCTAATAATATGCTGATTGATAATTAATAATATCATGTTCATTAAAATTATATATATATATATATATATATATATATATATATATATATATATATATATATATATATATATATATATATATATATATGTATGTATGTATGTATATCCTAACCACTAATATCACACCACAATGAGATTATCTTAATTAAGAAAGAGTGTATGTTCAAAAACCATAGGAGTATCGACCTATTGGTTTTGTTCCTGGGTTTAACATTTAATATTTATGCTTATGTTTTAAGCCACAATGCTTTAGTTGTTCTTATCCAAATGTTATTGCTGTTCTCCCGAGGATTAAGTGGATAATATAAAATGATTATGGTGTTCTCTCATTATAAAGTGAACTCTGTTGCTTCTTTACCTAATTGAAGGTGCCAAGGTTTCACTTCCAAGCTGCAATCTTTTCGTTAATTAATGGGAAATTTAAAATTAGATGATAGTGATTCTGGTTTATTTAACTTGCTAACTGCTTAAGATTGTAGCTGTTTAAATCTAAATTTAATTTAAAGATAAATGCTATTAAGATGTCAGTAAATTATGATAATATTTAAATAATAAGTAGTAAATTGATGATTAAAATAATTTATTGGTACTGATGGGAGTTGGGAAATGACATTTTGGTATTTCAGTGAACTAGATAGAGGATTGAGAAATGGGTCATTATATATATAGATCAGGTCCAATAATATAAGATTAATTTTGATGGTGATCTTAATTGGATGGTTAGATCTTAGTTGAAAGTACTTAGATTGGTGATAATGATGATTAGTGATATGACCCTGAAAATTTTACTAGTCGAATAAAAATCTTGATGCGAAAACAATATGATTCTGAATTAACTAATCGATCAACGCTTTATTATCAATCGACTTAAATATTAGCGATCAAATTGAGCGTGACGAGTAATCTAACAAACCTAAGATCTTATAATTCCGATTTCATTTGAGTATTCAAATACATAAAATATATCAAATGATCAAAGGAATCATTTTGAGCCATCTAATGGAGTGGAGGTTTTGCATTTACTGAAGCTCTCTTCCATCTATAAATATCTCTCATTCCTCATATGGAGCAAGCAGAGAGGAGAGAGCTCTAAAGCGAAAATCCTCTACATAATCATGCCACCATTTGACGGTGTACTTGGTTGCTACAGGGCCGCCGCCGCCATCCCGATCCTCGCCATCGTAATCTTCGTCGCCTCTATCATGACGACCTTCATCGTTAGTGGTTTCTCCGCATTTCACCATCATCCGCTACTACTAGAATCGTTATAAATTATATGATGTTGTCGATTTTGGGATTCCATTATCACCTTCTCATATACATTATGTTACTCTTAAATACTGCTGCGCGCTTTCACAACAAGCAAGGCATAAACTTTTACTCTACTGTAATTAGTTTTCTAGCACGCAATAATTAGGATCATACTTTAATTGAGACTAAGAGTTTCAAGAATAATACGATTATCAGTTTCATTTATAAATTTATAAATATAAATATATCATCATAAATCAAAATGTAGAATATTAAATCATCATGGTTGTGAAAATTAGATAGAATCATGCAGTTAAATTTATTTGATTGAGAGTCTGACCTCAAATTGTCTCGATCCACTTAAAATGTTAGATTTTTTTAGGGAATTTTAGTTCAACTATTTTGAATAGAAATGAATGGATGTATAGTGTTAGAATAAAATATTTTTGGGACATATTTTATGTATATAAATGAGCTATATTTTAAAATAAATATTATTTCAATATAATTTATTACTTATTTATAAACATTACTAAAAATATTATATCATTTAAATAATTTTAATAATATTCTAATCTCCTTTAGATTCTAGTTAAATCTTAAACCTTTTCTAATGTTCCATTTCATTATAAAAAAACTTTGAAATGCATCCACTTGATGGGCATCTTATGTTAGAGATACGATATTAATATCTAGATCTCTTTTAATGATGATCAATGATAATATATATAATAAGATTGAACATAATCATTTTTTTTTCATTATCAAATCAATAATCAAAATTAGATTATAATTTTTTAAAAAAAGAAGTTCATTGCAATCTTATAAATATCATAATAAGGACTGTACATAGATGATATAGCAAATGGTGGATGAGCATATGGAAGTAGTGCTTGACATTGATAAGCAAGTTGAGCCATGACACATAAGCGTAGGCCAGGGTGGGGTTGGGTGTCCTAAAAAAAGACTATCAACATTTAATATAATTCCACAAAAGAAGCAGCAGAAGAAGACCACCACAGCAAATACACTTTGCACTTATAAATATGAGAAGTAGCTTTAGTGGGAAAAATACCTTTACTTTGTGGCTGATGTAAGGAACGCATTGTTCCTTGAGGGCCAAAGTTCTCTTAATGGCCACTAATAAAAATCCCATGGCCACTTGAAGAGTTGGAGGGTTTTTATTTTTTATTTTTTATTTTTTATTTTTGGTTTTATACATTATTTTGAGTATGTTTGAGGAAAAAGTTGGAGTTCATGGCAGATAAGATTAGAGATGTCTTGTAGATGTTAAAAGATCGGCCGTCCATGATTCGGTTAGGAGAGAGTGCATTAGATTCCTTTATGTTAAGAAAGGTAGAAAGATCTAAAAGATTGGTTAAGATGTATAAAAATGACCAAGTATATTTGAATTAAATGAGAATTTGACACATAATAATAATGGAGATGAATGATTCATGTAATGACTTTAGTGGATAAAGGCTTGTTGTTGTTGTTGGTTTTATACATTATTTTAAATTATTGGAGGCAGGAGTATTTAAGAATCATTTTGTCAATATTTGAATGTAAGGAAGAAATAACACCATATTATCCCTATACTTTTCCTAAAAGTTGAAAGCATAAACCTCTGATATTCATTGTATTATAAATAAATAAAAAAATTCAAATTATAGCTATTAATGTTCTTCTTATCAAAACAAAAAATATCTTATCACATAAAACTCCTACTTATATCAAAAGATAAAACTCTTTCAACTTACTATATTGATATGATATCTTCATTGTTTTAGTACTTATGTTGTTATAGCATCATATTTTTCTTGATTGTTATAATACCATAACTTATTAAAGCGAGAAGCAAAAAAAAAAAAACAAAAACTTTCTTTGGTTGTTCTTGTTGAACTCCTCTTTGCTTAGTCCTTCAAATTTTTTATTGCTTTTGTGCATATATCGTAGGAAGGCCTCTAAGGAGTTAATTATAGATGGGAATAGACAATATTTAGCAAATAAATTTGAGGACATAAAATCTAATCAAATCTCTGAAAATAAATACACAATTCTTAGCTTATATCCATCTTATAAATAAATTTGATAGTTGATTGTTGTATTGAGTGATATTAACATAGATATTGATGGCATATCAATAATTATATAAATACGGAGCACACATCAATAACATTGAAGTTAGTCATCATGCTACTTGCTAGTGATTGAATTGAAGGGTGGGTCGTCATCAAATTTTATTATGATAGTTAGGGGTGTAAACGAGCCGAGCTTGAGCGAACAGAACTCTTGTTCGTGTTCGGCTCGTTTGAAATTTATTCTGTTCGTGTTCGGCTCGTGTTCGAAATAGCTCGAAATTTCACTGTTCGTGTTCGGCTCATTTGAAAATCGCTTTGTTCGTGTTCGGCTCGTGTTCAAAATTGGCTCGAAATGCAATAATTTGAAAAATCTGTATGAAGGAGGATTCAAATCTCTTTGGATAACATAAAGTTTAACCACCGTACGCTTGTATTTGTGATAAATAACTGTGTTCGTATTTATATAATAATAATAATAATAATAATAATAGTAATAAATAATAATAATAATAGTAATAAATAATAATATAATATAATTTTTTTATTTCGAGCTAAATCGAGCCGAACACGATCGAACAACGATGATTGTTCATGTTGAGCTGCTTTATATATCGAAAACGTTTGAACGTCGTATAACAACACGCAGCTACATAACGAGAAAATAACAGAAATTGTGAACAACGAGCTTTTGATATTTAATAATAGTACGATGAAAGTTGAAAATGACATTCAACTTTCTCTCACATGAGCAAACACTCATGCGAATAACAATGACCAAGCAAAGTCATGTTGATTCAAGTCAAATTGGCCAGTTCTATTATTTAAGCTCCGACTCCAAAAGGTCAAGATATCCATGAACTCGATTTGATGCTCCATAACATATCTCGATGTTGACCGCATCATTTTGGAACTTATTTGGATAACTCTCAATTGAATTGAAGCAAATCAGGCTAACTTGAAGCTTCTTGATTACTTCAAGATCCATGCTTCACTTTAAAAAAGAGCTTATGGATTAAGGAAAAAGTGGAAGAAACCAAATGAAATCGTCCTCTCCACACCAAACCAAGTTGCTGCGGTGATGGCCTCCACCATTTCTCTCTCCTTCTCATAAAGTTTTAAGATTAATCTAATCAAATGTGAAATTACGTGACCTGAAAGTAATCCAATTTCTTTCTTTTTATAAAACTTAATTAATTTTTAATTCTCACAGTTGAGATAATCAAGTGGGTTAAAGTGATTCAATTATGGTAATCTTTGTTCCACTAAGCTGCTATTTAATTGGTCTTCTTGCATTAGTTAAAGGCCATTGGATTTAATTCAATGTTTCCCGTACTTCAAAACGCCGCACCTTATGCTCTCGTAGCATTAGGCAATATTTTAATATTTTAAGATAAAGCTTAACTCCAAATAAAAAGTATATAATTAAACATATATCATGCAAAGTATTATTTTGTATTAGTGCAAACATAATTAATGTAGACTAATCTCGAATGAAATAGGTAATAAGAAATTTGAATTATGCTTGCCTAAAAATATGCCACATATCGTGATCCCTTATCTACTGATTGAAATGTGTTTCATAGTATTTTAAACCATTTAATAAATTGATAGATAATATTATCTATAATTATGTATAGATTATGATATTTTTTTTCCTCTTAAAGTTGATATAATTTGGTGGCCTCCCCTCAATCAAAATTTTGATTCAGCCTTGCTCACTATTATCATCGTCATCATTAATCTTATCATATTTAACTTGAATTTAATAAGGTAATAATTATCTTCACTATAATTATGAAACTCTGATAAGTTCTTGATCTTTATTTGTTATCTCTCCATTATCTTCTCCAATATTTTCAGCATTTGGGTCATTATTCGAATATATTTATTCTCTATGATAATTTTGTGATGGGGATTAAATGTGGAGTACTCAGTCCCTCTTTATAATCTTGTGTTCTTCATCCTTCTTTGATAGAGAATTATTGCTTCATATCTAAGGATCCTCATTCTTGTTGTCATGTTCTCTAAGGACATCACACATTCAATAACAATTCTTTCCTTTGTCACTTGTGAATTCCTTCTCTATTGGCTTAACCTAGGCTTCTATAGGCCACATACCCATCATTTTTACTTCATCATCAAGTTATATTCATCACATCTTTGTGTTCTTATTTTTTTTCTCCTCTTGTTCTAATCTATTGTTCTTCAATTTATGAATGATGAAAGTGAAAAAAAAAAAAGTATCAAGCATCCATCACACAAAAGGAAAACAATTAACCATATTAAAAAATGGATGAGTATAAAAGATTTAAATATTTTGATGCACATTTTGAAACCCTATAAAGATATTTATAGTATGCTTCAAAATAAGGAAAGGGTGTGATACTTAAAATCTATTCTAATTTTAGATGTAATCTCTATTAAAAATGTGAAAATTCTCAAAAGATACAAAAACTTCTTGGGTCACCAAATAGGGCTTTCTAGAGTGTGCCTCTTGAGAACAACTTTTATTGAAGAAATTCTCTCAATAGCCCTTTATTCCTTTCAAATTTTCATTCAACTTTACAAATTTTCTTGAATGTACTTTAAGAATGCGCTTCCATGACATTTACTATATTCTTACAGATTATCATGGGTTTTTTATAGCATTCATCATGACATTAAGAATCATGATATTTAGCTAAGTAGAGCATTGCATTTTTTTTATCAAGAAGGAATGTTAGCTCTTAAATATTCTTTAGATTTTCTATCAATTTTGCCATTTAAATCAACAAGGAATATTAGCCTCGTGTGTGCTCGATATATCAATTTGCTAAATTAAGTCATGATAGTTTGATTCATACTTAAAAGAAAACTAGCACTACAAAAATCTTAACATAGCCTCCTTGAAGGAATTGGGCAGCATTTAATCATCGAATAACCAACAAATTAACCTAATTATATTGATCACCTTCTCTTTTATTTTTATTTTTATTTTTCTTTCTTTAGGTACAAGTGAAATTTTAACAATAATTAGATTTAAGTGTTCTCTTATATGAATGACTCTCACATCATCAATTGTCCAAAAATTTTTATTTCTATATTTTGAACATAAATATCTAATTTTTACCTTAAAGAATTATTATTGGCATGCAAAACTAATAAACATTTAAATTAATGAAAAAAAAATTCATCTATTACATCATTTAGTTTATATAGTAGTCTATTATACATCACAAGTTTTGACATCCATAATAATTTTGTGATTAACAAATATTTTAGAAATTAAAAATATATTATTAATTAATATTTTTAAACATAAACTAATATGTAGAAATTGAATTATAGCATTTTAGGATTGCAAATAAAGATGTTAAATTTGATGCATGTTGATTCTCGCATGGGGGTGGCCCCTTTATTCATTTGTGTAGGTGGTGCACGTATTGAATTCAATGTATGACACGTATCTTTTATGCATATTATTTATTCATGATTAAGTTTATTTTCATCTCCTTAATCTTGTTCCTTCTTCTTATTTTTTATATGAGATAAAATGGACTCTCTCTCTCTCTCTCTCTCTCTCTCTCTCTCTCTCTCTCTCTCTCTCTCTCTCTCTCTCTCTCTCTCTCTCTCTCTCTCTCTCTCTCTCTCTCTCTCTCTCTCTCTCTCTCTCTCTCTCTCTATGTGAGCGTTAAAGAATCATTAAATGCCTAATATTACAATTTATGATATAAAACTAATCATGTGTTGGCCACATATTATCTAAACACAATCATTATAATTATTTTGTTTTATTAATCTTAAACACATTCTACGATTAGCATGAGTACAACAAACGCGGTGATAAAAATTATATTCTACCATTAAGATGTCACAATCTCAACACATGCTTTCTTGGTATCACATCTCAAATCATATGCTACCATTAAACCTCACAATCTCAACACTTGCATATGCATAAACCAACAAAAAAAAAATTTATATTGAAAATAGTAATAATATGCATATAAATAAACCAAAAATATTTAAAGTTATGTTACGATCAAATTATCAACACATGAAAACATGGTTATGATATTTATAATGATTAAAATCATAACTAAGTGAAATAAATTTTTTGGAATAAATAATGAGAGATCTTTGAGCTTCTTTATCCTTTAATCATCTTTATTTTTATTATATATTTGTTAAAAATATTACAAATATTTATACAATTTGATTCATAAATAACTTACACATTATGCATCATAATCAATAATGTGATCTTGAGTTGGAATACTGTTGATGGAAGTTTATGTATAGAAATATATTAAGATTTTAGTAGAAAAATGAATCGACTCCAAAGTCTTTATGGGATAGATAATATTGGTCTAAATGAGTCTCTTAGATAATTGGTCTAAAAAAAAAAAAATCTTGTCAAAACTATTTGAAAAAGAAGCACAAGTTGAACCAAGCTACAAACAAGCAATTTAAAGAAAGATTATATAAAAAAATTCTAAATAGAATGTTGCATATGTACATACATATTTTTTTTTGATATATAGCCTTACTTTAAATTTGACTTAGAGATATAAGTAAGTTGAGCTGACTTGAGTTTGACTAGTTTATGGGCTCATTAGCTTAGCTTAACAAATCACGAGCCTTCTTTCCCCACCGAAGTTTTTAAGGTATAACTTTATTATAGTGCAAGCAAAATTAGAACTCAAGACTTTATCAACAACTCCGAAGGCCCTTTTCAATTAGAATGATTGTTACCAACTAATGATTCATGAGATTAAGTATGAATATATTAAAAATTGTATGATATACATGGCTATGTTCAAGCTCAACCCAACTCAACTCAATGATTTGTTGAGCCAACTTCTTAAGAATATTATGGTTACACTTTAGATTATAAGTTATCTTTATACAATAAGTTTATGCATGGATGCACCGAATTGTCATTGACTTGTCAAGCTATTAATCATATTTGAGCTATTGGAAGTAAACAAGTAGCTTATCATTTATTAAGTGATATATCCAACTTTATAATATATATATATAGATTCAAATTTGAACTTATCAAGGCTTGATGAGCTTGTGTTCCACTAAGATATATTATTTAATATATTTTTTAAAGTTAGTTAATACTTGAATCAATATCATATACTAATTATATTTGATATGACACTAAAAATACTACTAGTCGAAGCACGAATCTTAATATCAAAAGCAAGCTGATCTTAAGTTGAAACTACTCGAGATCAAGCACTTAAAATATCATTGGAAACTCTGGGATATCAATTAAATCCCTAAATAGTTCTTAAATATAAAGCGTTTATGATCAAATCGAGCATCTTGATGAGCTGGATTTAACAAACCCAAGATATCTTGATTCTGACTTCATTTGAGCATTCAAATACACAAAATACATCAGATGATCAAGGAAATCATCTTGAGTCATCGGACGGAGTGGTTTGGATTTTGCATATATTTACGGAAATGACTTCTCTCTAATCTATAAATAGTCTCTCATTCTTCACATGAGGGGAGCCAAGCAAAAGAGAAGAGAAAGCTCTAAAGCTTGAAAATCCTCCAAGCATAATCGTGCCACTACTGACGGTCCCCGACCACCTCCGTTGGCCGCCAACCATCGTCGCCGGCTGCCGCCGTTAGCCACCATCGTCGATCCTCGCCGTCGTCAATCTCCATCGCCTCATTCCGCCGACCATTCTCGATGCGTTTTGCATTAGAATAATTATCGTGGTCATTACCGCGGCCATCGCCAAACCATTGCGATCATCTTGTCTACCATCGTAATATCTTGCCGACCACCGTTATCGGATCATCGCCACCACCGCCGCCGGCCACCATCGCCGGCCGCCAGCCGACCATCGTACCATTGGCTGGTCATCACCACCGTAGATTTCGCTGAAGTATTCACCATCATCAACTACCACTAGTAACTGTTATAACTTAACTATGGCTATATATCTATGATTCTTGGATTCATTGTCGTTCTCATATATTCTCAGAATCCCATTATCGGGAAAATTTTGTACTCTAAAATAGATACATAGTAAGATTTTCCTGGGCTAGGCCCTGTGATTTTTTCCCTCTTTTAGAGGTTTTTTCATGTAAAAATTATAGAGCTTTTTTATTAATTCTTCAAACAACTGTGTGTGTGTTGGATTCCGCAACAAAGCTAAGGCGCAAATTTTTATTCTACCGCAACTGGTTTTCTAGCACGCAACAGTTTGACGTCGTCTGTGGGAAGAGACTCCCTCAATCACAATTTATGTGAAAACCTGCATTATGGTCAATAAGCATAATATTTTGTAATCGAGCTCAGCCCAACTTCCATCACTCTGAAATCAATCAACCAAGGATGCGACTTCACTTTCGATACATGACCGCTTGAAGGTGAAAGGAATCTCTCAGAAGATCGTGCACAATGGAAGAGTCTCACAATAAGATAATCGACTATTACGAAACACGAAGACTACTACGAAAACACATCTCCCCTAGACGATCATTAGCGTGGGAGGTCAACACAGGGCCTTCGCCATCAATTTAAGTTCCTCAAACTGGATGCTAACCTCCTTGACATCAAGTTCTACTCATCCATCATTTACAGCTCAACTGACTACTAATCCACTAATTATTGCTAGTAGCTTGCAGCTTCTTCGTTGACTCCACCCATCACACACGATGAATTACAATGTTTGGTGCGAGAAGAATTCTATTATAAATATGGAAATCATCTTCTCTCTCATCGTGACTATCAAGACCCTTTACAATTTTATTCTTCAACATCTCATTCTAGGGTTCAAGCTTAGCATCGACTCTTATGATGAAATCACCCATATTAACACATCAACCATTCAGACCATCATGAATATCCAACGAGTATTTTCGAGTCTTTCCCATTACCCTCGGGCAAGCTCACACTTAGTTCTACTCTGGAGATCCATCCATACCTTTGACGAAGCTCACCAAGATTTTGTAAAATAATTCAAAACCAAATGATCACAATTCTCTCATCTCGTATTCATCAAAATGGGTGAATCACTTAAGGAATACTTCCAGGTTCTCCTTGAAAAGGAATCTCAACTATTAGGAGTTTTCCTGAGGGCTCTGGGCCTTTACTTATCCTTGTGAGATGGTTCATATGTACTTGGTTCATCTTGTGGAAGCACAATTTCTACCGATATTAATGCTCATCATAAATAATTTGAACAATCTACAAGAAACGTAGAGTCAGAATGCGTGACAAATCTCATCAAAAGAAGAACAAGACATGATCTCTCCACCTCACATCAATGACTTGAATCACGAGAAAAGGAATACACACCACCAACACATCTCATGTTAGCGATGGCCATTTCGAGATGAAGAAACCATCAAGCCACATCCGTTGCAACCAAATTCAGGAAATGAGCATATTATCACTTGTGAAGTGCGGACATCTCTAAGGTGTGCAAATAACTAAAAGAAGAAATCGAACTTATTAACAGGATATCTACGCCGATTGTGAAGAATCAATCGACTCAAACAAACATAACTCCAAGGGGCAAGGATAATCATCATAGAAATAACAAAATAGTTAAATAGTTGAACAATCATAGGACCACTACCATCTAATGTCTCATCCACCTCTCAATAACAAAGTTAAAGAAATCGATTGATCATTCCATCACTTTTAATTAGTAAATGAAATGAGCTTGAGCGAGGTGTTATTAGTGTTCGCTCGTTTATTGATTTTTGTTCCTCGGTTCAAAATAGCTGCTTTATGAGTGTGTTACTGAAAAAATTTGTTTCATTTTAGGCTGTGTCATCAAATTCTCGATTTTATATTTTAATAATAATTTTTTTCTTAATTTTATTTAAAATTAAATTGAAAAGTTAAAATATATTTATTTAATTGAATATACACAAAAAAATTGAGTAATATTGAAAAAATTGAAATTAAAAGATATGCAAAATAGAGATATGATCAAAAAAAAAATTTTATAATAAAAAAATTATTTATACAATAAAAATAATTAAGTAATATTAGCAAAAATTAAGTAAAATTTATTCAATTAAAACTAAAAGATATACAACTACAATGAAATATTTATTTTTACAAAAATTGAATAGTTTAAACTACTAACTATATTATTATAATTTATAAAGTTACAACTTATTAGAAATTCAACATAAAATTTATATGATCATATACAAGAATAATTGATTCAAGCTAATAAAATAGTGATATTACAATTTCCAAATTCCAATTTCATCCATAGCTTCAATCCTTCAAGTCTTCAAGCTGGACTCAACTAATGAATCTTCAAAATAATAATCGACTTCATGTAAACAAAACTAACAAGAAAATATGAAATAAATATTATGTCTGGGATCAGAAAATTAAAATAAATAATCATTGATGTCGTCAATAGTTTTGTGGCTGTGTGAATTTAAAACTTTCAAAAAATTGATAAAATGAAAGATTAATAATAGTAAGTGTAGGAAAAAAAAATTAAATGAACATTGAATAAACTAAAATTAGAATGAGTCGGTTGGAAAAAATGTTAAATTTTTTTTGTACGTAATATAACAACAATAGAGATCACAAAAAATTAAATTGAATGTTTGAAAATACATAGAACCATCAAGCTAAGTTCATATCATACATCTATTTAGTCATAATTAATAATTTATCACAAAATGAAGAAGTGAAGATCTATTGATCTACCATTTTAACTCTTAAGAATTAAGACAAGCAAAAAACAAATATTTATCGCCAAAGACGAAGATAGAAACTAAGCTAGAATCACCCAAGCCAGTATAATTTATAAAGTTACAACTTATTAGAATAAATTCAACATAAAAATTTATATGATCATATACAAGTAACAATTTGATTCAATAAAAGCTAATAAAATAGTGATATTACAATTTTCAAATTCCAATTTCCCATCCATAGCTTCAATCCTTCAAGTCTTCAACAAACCAACCTTGAATCTTCAAAATAATAAGACATATGTAAACAAAACTAACAAGAAAATATGAAATAATTTATGGATCAAAATTAAAATAAATAATCATTGATGTCAAGTTTTGTGGTGTGAATTTAAAACTTTCAAAAAATTGACAAAATGAAAGATTAATAATAGTAAGTGTAGGAAAAAAATGAAATAAACATTGAATAAACTAAAATTAGAATGAGTTGGTAGGAAAAAATGTTAAATTTTTTTTGTACATAATATAACAACAATAGAGATCACAAAAAATTAAATTGAATGTTTGAAAATACATAAAGCCAACCATCAAGCTAAGTTGCATATCATACATCTATTTAGTTTTTCATCATAGCTCATTAATACGTAATATCACAAGTAAAATGAGTAAGTGTAGCATCTGTTGATCTTACCATTTTAACTCTTAAGAATTAAGAATAAAAAACAAGTAGTAGAAGCTATAAAAGCAAGAGAAACAAGCTAGAATCACCCAAGCAAACCCCACCATTACAAAGCCGACCAAAATGTCAACCAAGAACCAACAAGAAGGGAGCGCACAAATGTCAGAATAATCTCAAATAAGGTAGCCAACTATTAAGATGCCAAAAAATAATCTCAAACTGAACTGCTAAAACATAAACATAATTATAACAACCAACTGTAGTCTAAATTAAATAGACAAATATATGTCCAAATTAAACAACACAACTGTAAGTCCAAATTAAATAGCACAAATATAAGTCCAAATTAAACAACATAAATGAAAATTAGATTGGAAAGAGTAAATGTGAGATGATATATTGGTGATTAGTACCCTTCTCCATTGCTAAACATTTTATGGAAGTTTCACATAAAGATTTTTCTCCTCCATTAACTCTTGCTGAAATAAAAGTAGATAATGAGAGAATGTAATTTATCAGATATATTACATAGATTGCTTTTATGTTGGAAAAGTACCAAATGATTTTTATGTTGGGCTGAACACCTCTAATCCAACTAGCCATACAAACAAGTGCATTGACTATTTTTGGAGATAAAGAGCTTCTGTAATCATCAAGAACCCTACCACCAAAGACTCAAATGTAGATTCGATGCACAAGGGTTAGCGAGAATTGCAAATATCCTTAGCCATTTTGATAAAATTGATACTGAGAGTACTCATCTTCCACCATTCGAGCAACACATATAAATGATGCAAATTGTACAAGTATAATCTCTCCTCCAAATAAGAGCTTTACTGACACACTCATTTTCCAAATAACATCCTCAACACTCTTAATCTGGATTCTAACTAGAGTATATTTTAGAAATGTGAAAGTAATGAATTCATTTTCAAACGTGGATCAAGCACAACCAATTAAATGAGTAAATTGTATTCTCCTAAGATTTGTCAAATTTAATTTTCATAATAGTTGTCATTTGCTTGATGAATTCATCTGATGAACTGCATTCTTCAATAAGTAGTTTCTTTACATGCATGAGTAGGTAGAAACATATTTATAGTTGGATAAGAAGAACCTAAAATCATTGTCATCACATTATGAAAAATACAAAGAAACCTTCTAATCTACTCATAGTTATACTACTCAATTTCAGAAGGCAACCACTTATAGTTGGAATCTCAAGCTACATAATGAACAAACACATTGCGGTAAATAAAAATAGACTCAAGCATTAAGTAAGTGGAGTTCCATCTTGTAGGAACATAAATGCATAATCCCTTTGAAGTGGGGATCCCTAATTGCTTTGCCACTTCAACAAACTTATGTAACCGTGAAGGAGACTTTTTAAGGTATTTTATTATCTCCTTGATCTTATGTGTTATTTATTGTACCTCTTTCAAACTATCTTGAACCATTATATTCAAGATGCGAGCACAACATCTAACATGAAAGAAATGATCCTGAAAATGTAACTTTCCTCTATACTAAAAATTAATTTTTAAAGCATTTGCAGCAACATCATTATCTAATGTGATAGTAGACACCTTGTCCTGCAAATTCCAATCTATTAAACAATCACATATTTCATCACAGATAAATGTATCGGTCTGTGGAGGAACAAGCTCAATAAAGTTGATGATTCGCTTATATAGTTGCCAACAATCATCAATATAGTGAATTGTTAAGCACATATAGCCCATTGTTTGATTTGAAGTCCAACAATCAGATGTCAAAGAAACTCTATGAATGCTCTTAAGAAATGTTTTTAATCTCTCTTTTCCATTTCATATACTTTCATGCAATCACTCCTAATAGTGTTTCTAGACACTCTCTCATAATTGAGATTCAACACCTTCAACATAATATTAAACCACATATGCTCAACAATCATAAATGGATACTCATGCACAATTATCATCTTTGTAATTATTTCTCTTATCTGAAGATGATCATAATTTTTGGGATAATGGAATAATGGAATCTCAATTTCTGAATTGGCATCAAAAGGCATAAATTTTTTTTTTTTTTTTGCCTTTTGTCTGCCAATTCAACAACTTATTTATTCTTGGCCTTAATTTTGTCACATTCTTCCACATGTCTTAAGAGTTGTGAAGTTGTACCAGTTTTGGATTTATGAAATTTCCTATAACAACATATGCATTGTAAGTCTTTCTCTTAAATAGAGAAGTGGTTTCTATAAAATATTTCCATACTGAAGATATTTTCTTTCTACCTTTCTGAGATTTAACTTCTCCACTAGTAGTCTCAAGTACATTTGCCTCTGACTCAACATGTTGTGAAGAAATGGTTGGAATTTCATTATCACATTCAGCTCCTATAACTATATCATCACCATATGATGCAGACTGAGAATGATCCACATTAGACATGATATCACACTAAATAAAAAAAGAAAATATGAGTTAAGATCACATACACTCTCCATACTAGGTGTTTATCATAACATGTAGGTGTTTAAATAAAAAATAATAAACTGAAATGTTAAGATATACTATCATATATAATATATATATATATATATATATATATATATATATATATATATATATATATATATATATATATATATATGATCCAAACCTTAACTCATAACTCATCTCAATATTCAATTCAATTCAATCTTAATCTTGATCTAATAGTCTTAATACTAGTTCCTACTAAGCAAAGTAATATCGAGAAATTAAAAATGAGAGAGCACCCATTAATGCCCCCACATAAAATCGACATAAAGATAACCAACATTGAAGCTACTCAGTCATTCAAAAATTAATGGCCCCACATTAAAATAACCAACAAAATAAAATAAATGCTCTCTGCAGCTACTCAATCATTCAATACATCAATCAGCATAATGCAGACTTTCATTCATTAATTTTTTTAAATCACATAACACAAATCAGCCATGCAATTCAATCAACCATTCTTCCATTTTTGTTCATTCTTTTTTGATTTCTTCCCTTTCAATATAGGCACTAACATTGAAGCCTCAAAACAAACAAAACTGTAGTACTATAGAAATTTAGGGGGAACTCTAAACAAAAAGAAGAAGAAGAAGAAAAAGAAAAATATCCTAAAATATAATCACATCATATATACAGTTCCCCAATATATTTACAACACAATCGACATAAATATGTGAAGGTGCAATTGCAACATGCTAACAAGAATATTCCCAACGAACTTCGAATATTAAATATCAGCCGATAAGGAGATAAAAATGCAGAGTAAACTCGCAAAGGAGCAAAATCCACAAACTCTAGCTAAACACAGTCAAACAAATAGATGAAACTTTCAGAGGAGCCAAACCCATAAATCCTAGAAATACAACCGTTCTAGTTTGCATCTTAAAACCCGCAGGTCGCATGATCATTACTAGAAATACTAAGAAAAATAACTCCATACTCATCATTGGAATCCCTAAAATGGAGCAAAAGAATAAAGAGAAGTAAAGATGAAGATGTACAAACAGAGATGATCGAGGCTCCGAACTCCGAAGCTTTTAAGATGAGAGGTAGCGCGGCCCGTGGTGGAATGACCAAAATCAAAGCCCTAGAGTCTGAGTCTGCCTCGCTAGTTGCGATATAGAGGAGATGAGAAGTTGAGAACTCAGAACTTAGTACAATAGTAGAGGAATAAGATATTATGTTTACGAATCGAGGGACGAAGCATCGAATGTCGATTGAGTGGATGTGCTGAATCTTTAAAATGCATACGATGATATTATCCATTGATTAAATTGTTAACGGTTAAGATTCAATTTAATTGAATTTAATTTTAAAATCTTTATTGAACTTAAATTTTAATTCAAAAAATTCATATTAATTAACTAAATTAATTATATAACACAAAATATTAAAAATTTATTATTTATATGATTATATTAATATATTTTATATAAAATTAAAAAATTATTTTAATAAATTTATTAATTTCGAGCTAATTCGAGCCGAACATGAACAAACAATATATTGTTCGTGTTTGGCCCGTTTATAAATCAAGCTTGAAATATTTGTTTGTGTTCGACTCGCTTAGTTAACAAACGAGCCGAATACAAATAATTTAGCGAGCCAAACATGAGCTGTTCACGAACAACGAGCTTTTTTGATAGCTCTACTTTTAATGACTCAGACTTAGAAGGAGTCAAAATTCGTCATCAAGATCCACTTGTCATCAGCGCAGGGATCGGTGACCCACGCTATAATGTTAAGAGAATTTTGATTGACAACGGGAGTTCTGTTGATATTTTATTTACTCCACATTTCTTAGTATGGGCTTGGTTAGGGAAAAGCTTCCAACCCGCTGTAAGACCATTATACGGGTTTGATAATCGCCCTGTGCGAGAAGAGAAGACAACCACCCTTCCTATTGTCCTCGAAGAATTCTCTCGACAAGTGACTCTTTCAATTCAATTCATGGTAGTCAAGTCAGATTCAATATATAATACTATCTTCGGAAGGCCCCTCCAATCAATTTTTAGTGTCGTCACTTCAGTATCTCATCTTAAGATGAAATTTCCAACCCCTGTTGGGATTGGGGTGGTTTGTAGAAATCAACAGATAGCACAATCATGTTACCTTAAACAAGCTAAACCACGCCCTTCAGTGACCTTCAGCATCAAAAATTTTAATTTTCGAGATAAAGAAGTACCCCAGAAAGCTTCGCCTATAGAAGACTTGCTCCCTATTTCATTGTCAGATGACCAACCTCTACGAACAATGCAAGTTGGATCTCTGCTCTTACATGAACAAAGGGCAAAATACATAGACTTCTTGTGCAAAAATCAAGACATCTTCGCTTGGAGTTTGACCGATATGTCGCGGATCAACCCCAATGTGATCATGCACTCCCTCAAGATTGATCCAACATTCAAACCGATCATCCAAAAGAAGTAGTTTTGCACATAATCACCGAGGCTATTGAACAAGAAGTTAACAAGCTCTTAGAAGCGAGATTCATATGAGAAGTACATTACCCTACATGGCTAACAAATATTATCATAATTAAGAAAACAAATAGAACATGGAGAATGTGTATTGATTACACTGATCTTAACAAAGCATGCCCAAAGATAGTTTTCCTCTCTCTCGAATTGATCAATTGATTGATGCTACATCTGGACATCAAATGGTCATTTTTTTAGATGCTTACTCTAGTTACAACCAAATAAAAATGGACCCAATGGATGAAGAAGCCATAACATTTCAAACATATAAAGGTGTATACTATTACCAAGTTATGCCATTCGAATTAAAAAATGCTGGTGCTACCTATCAATGCCTTATGAATAAGGTTTTTAAAGACCTCTTAGGCCGCACAATGGAGGTATATGTGGATGACATGTTAGTAAAAAGCTTGGAAGAATCACAACATATTTCTGATTTAGAAATATGCTTTAACCTACTTCAACGTTATAACATGCGACTTACCCCGACCAAGTGTGCTTTTGGGATTACATCGGGAAAATTTCTTGGGTTTATGGTAACCCACCGTGGGATAGAGTCCAATCACGAGAAAATCAAAACCTCAGATATATGACTCATTCGAAGAATATCAAAGAAGTTCAACGTTTGAATGAACGAATTGCTACCTTATCCTGCTTCTTAGCCTATTTTGGTGATAAATACTTGTCATTATTTAAAATACTAGCTAAAATAATAATTTTAGGTGATGAATGTCACCGCTTTTGAGCAACTAAGTATTTAGCATCTCCACCCTTAATATCTAAGCCTCAAGAAGAGAAGTTATACTATATCTCGTAGCCTCTTCCCATGCATAAGCTTAGTTTTAGAGATAAAAATGGGATACAACACCACCAATTTACTATGTCAAAGAAAATTCTATAATATATAGAAAGTCGTTATCCACCGGCGATAAGATGGCTCGCTTTAGTTTTCTGCAAAATTACGCCCATACTTCCAAGCTCACACTATCACGCTATACACTCATTTACCATTAAGGGTCATTCTACAGAAACTAGAGACATTTGAAAGGTTAATTAAATGGTCTGTAAAATTGGGAGAGTTTGATATTCATTTTCTACCTCGTCCGGATATAAAGTATCAAGTACTGCACTTTATGTGGAATGACCCCAACTCCAAATGAGCTATTTGTTACACCCCTTTCGTCTCCTCAATGGACCCTCTATATTGATGTAGCTTTAGGAAATACTAGTGCCGGAGCATGAATCTTACTTATTTCCCCCCAACATGATACTTTAGAGTATGAACTTCGCCTAAAATTTTTTGCGACCAATAATATGGCTGAATATGAGGCTCTCATCAGGGGTTGACTCTCATCGGAAGCTCAAGACTTAGTGATCCACCGACTCTCGCCTTGTCGCCCCGTTGAGGGAAACTTTAATACTCATAATCCTTAGCTCGCGTAATACCACAACTTGGTAAAGGCACTTCTTGCCCATTTCAAGACACATTAAATCATTCACATACTGTGAGAGAAGAATACTCGAGCTGACGCTTTCGCTAAGCTTGTTATATTTGCCACTGGAGATCTATTTAAGAGAAGGCATGTTGAAGAAATATATTTTCCTAGTATCCAAGGGTCATGGGTAATACAAGCAATTAATGAGATAAAGGAACTTTCGTGGATGGACCCCATCCTATCTTTTCTACAAGAAGGGACCCTTCCTGAAGACCCAACTGCTGCAACTCATCTCCGAAGATAAGCTTCAAACTTTATTATTATGAGAGGTGAACTATACAAACAAGCTTTTTCTGGGCCATAACTTAAAATGCCTCTCACCATCGTGAGGTCGACATTCATTAAGAGAGGTTCACTGGATATGTGGAGAACACCTAGAGGAAGGACTCTTAAAATTATAAGATAAAGGTTCTATTGGCCTATGATGAAGCAAGATGCCTTGGAGTTCATAAAAAAATATGCAAGTTGTCAGTTGCACTCTAACCTCTCTCACACGCCGCATACAAAGCTCTCATCCCTTCAAAGCCCGTGGCCTTTTGCTCAATGGGAAATTGATATCAAGGGACCTTTTTCGATAGCATTAGAGCAACGAAAGATTATCATTTTAGCTATCGATTACTTCACTAAATGGTTGGAAACTGAACCACTCACTAAAATCACGGAGGCAAATGCTAAACAGTTTGTTTAAAAAAATATAATATATCAATTCGGTCTTCTTTCAAAGATCATCACTGACAATAGAGCCCAATTTACTCAAAAAGTCTTTACGTCCTTTTGTAAAGATCTTCACATTCAGCTGTTGCATATGACTGTAGCACATCCTCAAACTAATGGACAGATTGAAGCTACCAACATGACTATACTCAAAAGATTAAAGACACATCTTGAGAAGGCTCTGGGGGGCAATGGGTTGATGAGCTCTCTAATGTTCTTTGGGCTTACCGCACTACATCGCAACCCCGACAAGTGAGACACCATATAACTTGTGTTTTCAGGATAGAAGCTATTATACCAGTAGATATCAGAATTCCAAGTCCAAGAGTTCAATCATTCGATCATGATAGTAATGAAGAAAAACTCCGACAGCACTTGGATCTACTCTCCGAAACTCATAACATAGCCCTACTTTGGATTGCTTCCTACCACCAAAGGGTAGCTCGTCACTTCAATAGAAGAGTAAAATCTCATCTCATATCTGTCGGTGACTTATTCCTACGAAGTCTCAAAGCTGCAGGAAAAGACCCTCAACGTAATAAACTCTCACCTCTTTGGAATGACTCATATGTGGTTATAACTATGTCAAGCTAGGAACATTCAAGCTTAAGGATCCAGAGGGAAAAACTTTACCTCAAACTTGGAACACTGAGAATCTCAAAAAATATTATCAGTAATTCCTACTGCATAATTATTACAACTTTTATTTTATCTCGTTTGTCATTTCCTCTTCAAACTCATATCTGTATTAAAATCATCTTATGATTGTATTACTGACCTTATCAGAGTAATGAGTTTATAGCTTTTTCTTTCGAGCTTGTTGCATATAAACAATCTCCTTCATTTAATCCTCCCACTTGAGAAATGCACAACTCACATTATATATCAGTCGGGGCATGATCAATCCCAAGGGGACTTGATCGGACCTCTTCCGTACAATTAAGAAGTCAAGTAACACTTTGACTAATGCCTAGGATAGGTCGAAAAGTCCTTGGTGGACATTTCGCTTAAGAACAAGTAACACTCTAATGGATATCAAAAGATCCTGTGGACATCTCATGACCTTCTATATGTAAGACGTCAAATAATGTTTTTAAGGAAGTCAAAAGGTCATTGGGACATCCACACCTCTTCCATACATGTAAGATGTCAAATAATATTTTGACTAATACCTAGGATAGGCCAAAAGGTCCTTGGTGGACTTCCCATGGTCTTATCTGTACAAGTTAGCGTCATCGAATAATATTCCGACTAATCACATCGGATAGGTAAAAATAAAACAAGAGCATATCACCCACAAAAAAATTTTATATCATTGACAGCACTAACATGATGATATAAGAAAGAATCAAAATTCTGATACAAAATAATAATAATAAATAACAATATATAGATAAAAGAAAAAAAATGCATCCTCAAGTGATACTACATGATATCAATGTCTTCCTCTTTACTAGGAGATGCTCGCTTAAACTCACTCTCGACCCCATCATCTCCTGTATCTGGCGAAGGGTCTTCAGATACTTGGCTGAGAGATAGATTCTCAATACTAGCTCCAGTTTTGTGATGTACTAAGCGGATTCCTTTTAAGAATCCTTCGATGAAGCCTTCCTCTAAACATTGGCGCTCCAAGTCCTTCACTTCAACATCAAGAATATGATTACGAGCTTCCTGGACATGGTCCTCGATAGTATCGCGATAAGCTAGGGAGTTCTTAAAGTCTTCCACTACCTTTAAGGAGATTTTATTTTCTTCCGCTTATGACATTATAAGCTTCTTCTCAGAAAGACGATCATGTAATGCTTTCTTCTCCACTGCAAGTGTCTTGAGTCTTTTATCTTTCTGGTGAGTCTCTGTCCTCACCTCAATTAGGTCATCACGAGTGCGCTCCACCTCTTCACGCTGGAGAGAAAGAGAAGTTGACATGTTCTCTAGCTCAGTTCTACACCCGGTTAGCTAATCCTCTAGAGTCGTCACTTATTTGGCCTTAGCACTCATCTTTCGCTCATACTCATTTTGCAGATATTTTACCTTCACAAATTTAATATTTCATTCATCTAGAGACACCCAAATGAGCCATCAGCCCTAATGTTTGAGTTACCTACAAAAAAAAAATCATCACAAATATTACATAAAGAAAAAAGGAAAAAAGAGAAAAGAAGGAGGAGGAGGAGACAATGTACTAATTCGTCTACTCGTTGATGTCCAGTATATACGTGCTTTAACACCTCTTCGTGAATATGCTTGAAATGAATTCCCCATTATGAGTTGAGATAACTAAACTCTCGAGGCCAAAGAGAACATCTTCTTCTCATAGATATTTGATGTAGTCGACATGTATTTTTTTTTTAAAGAAGAAATATTACATCACCGCGTGATTTTGCAATGGGCTTCTTGAAAGAATCTTGTGAACATGAGGAGACTTTTCATCACCTTTACTTGATCTCTTCAGTGGAAGAGCATGAAATCTCCCTGCTTGGATGGAAAGGCCAACCTTGAACATTCTATCTTCAATTATATATTTGTCAATATGACGTAACTCATGTTGTAAGCTTCCTACATTAGGAATATTAAGAGTTGTTAAGATTTTATTCTCTTCAATCAGCAATGGATCTAGAAGGTCATTTAATCTTTCTCATCTCTCAGGGAGGCCCCACTCATTTTTTATATAAAAGAATCCATTAGACCAATTTTTAAATGGATCCCATGCTAAAATTACTATCTAATTCTATATAGCCCAATAAGAAACACATCCCTGAGCATCACATGTGAATCTACACATTCGACACAAGTATTTGATGTTCAAAGTAACATCACGCTCTCTAAAGAAGACAGTCAAACCAACGATGATCACTAAAGCTCGAAATGAAAATTATGACAAAGCTACACTGCATATTTTAAAGATCTCAATCAATTCAGGAGCCAAAGAGAATCACAGTCCCGCACGAAGAATCATTTTAGAAACAGTGAAGTATCCTGGCAGAGGTGAACGGGCTCGATCAGACTTTTTGGCAACAATAGCCACCAACTCATTAGGGAAGTGAAATATCTTGTGGAGCACCATTAAACTATCTGCTATGATAGTGGATGATATATCGTCTGTAATTGTCACGCTATGAGTTTTCTTCCGGCCATCATTCTGTGAAAATACATAATAAATAAATAAAAAGAGAGAAGAAAAGATAAAAATTTGAGAATTTTGTGAAGCAACTCACTCACCCCAATACTTAGGCATATCCTTTCCTGACTCTGTCGCTCACGGATAGCTTTGGATAAAATTTTTCACCTATGATCTGATGAAATGTATACACATACATATGAGATCAAGAAAAAAAGTTATTACTCTTTAATGATACTCTGAAATTATCTGCCAAACTTTCTGAGTTATTCGAAGGATGGTTCCTAATGCTTCCCCGCATCTTGTATCAACGTTGAACCATCATTGAAGTTTCAAAAAAAATCTAATTTCCTACAAGAAGAAGTAGAAACTACGGGCCTTGATCACCTCTAAACCCGGTTGGTCCGACGAAGACAGTTGACACCTCTTTCGAGGAAAAATTGGAGCCTCACCGTATGAACTACGGGCCATGATCGCCCAAACCCTCTGGGTCCGAGGGACGCTTCGGAGGGAAAATCGAGCTCAGATATGAACTACATTGATCGCCTCCAAACCCTCGGCGAGGACGTTGATGCTTCTTTCGAGGGAAAATTGGATCCTCGTCGTATGAACTACGGGCCTTGGTCATCTCCAAACTCGGTCGGTCCGACGAGGACAGTTGATGCCTCTTTCGAGAGAAAATCGGAGCCTCGTCGTATGAGCTATGGGCCTTGATTAGTAAAGAGAATGATCTTCTCTTAAGAAGAAGGTCAGAACTTTGCTGACCAAAGGAAAGAAAAATTTTTTTTACCTAGCCCTTGAACTTACGCTAGATGATTTCTCATCAAATGTAGAGAAACACTAGAGCATATATGAATTTTGTCTTCTCCTTTGACCCTAGGGGGTTTTATTGACCCCCTATAGAGGAAAAAAAGTAATAAATAAAAAAATATAAAAAATAAAAAAATGGGAGAAAATGGAAAAAAATGCTCATAGACTGCGCAGACACGCAGCGCAGAACATGACGCGCTTCTCACCACTCGCTGCCTCAGCCACCCGCACTCGCCATGGGTGCTTGAAGCACCTGTAAGCCCGATGGGTCCATAACCCAAAACCTTGCACCGATACCGATACATCCAGCCCTACACCCGCGTGATCATATAATCTCCCCATGAAGATCTGTTTCTTTCAAAATATATGGTTAATGAACCCAAATTTCATTGAAGAATTTACTATTTTCATTATTTTATATATATATTTTTGATGATTGAGATAATGTCATCCAAAAAAAGAACGATATGATACTAAAATACTACTAAAGCATGAATCTTGATGTTAAAAGCAAGTTGATCCTAAGTTGAAACTAAGAGATCAAGCACTTAAAATATCATTTGAAACCGGATATCGCTTAAATTCCTAAATAGTTCTTAAATATGGAGTGTTTATGATCAAATCGAAGCCTTGATAGTCGTATTTAATAAAGCCAAAGATCTCTTTATTCGACTTCATTTGAGCATTCAAACACAAAAAATATATCGATGATCAGAATCATCTTAAGCCATCTCGATGGAGTGATTTAGATTTTGCATGTATTTACGAAATTTCTCTCAATCTATAAATAGCCCTCATTCTTCACATGAGAGCAAAAAGAGAAGAGAGAAAAAGCTTGAAAATCCTCAAAGATAATAATCACTGAGGCTGCCGACCACCTCCGTTGCCGCCACACACACCGCCATCATTGCCATCGCTGATTATTATCGCTTACCTTTATCACCTATCCGCTGACCACTTCGCGCCATGCTAACGGCATTGCGACAACTACGTTGCCATTGCTGACATCGCTGCCATCCACATTATCGCCGGCTATCTCGCCAACAACCATCGCCGCTATCGCGACTCAGTTTGCCATCATCGCTGCCACTGCTACACCATGCCGCTTATCTCGCCATCTCGGCCATACTACCGCCAGTCTGCGTGAATACCCCGCCATTTATCATTCAACCACTATGAACTTTTACAACCTAACCATGGTTATATAGCTGTTGTTGTCTGATTCTTGGATTCCCATTGTCAGCCCTTTTCATATATAATTATGTAATCCCGTTATCGAGAAAATTTGTACTATTAAACAGATACATAGTGGAAGATTTTTACTATGCTAGGTCTTGTAGTTTTTTCTCTCTTTTCGAGATTTTTTTAGTAAAAATTCTGAAATTTTTTATTAATTCTTTAAATATTTATGTATGTGCTAGATTCCACAATAAAGTTAAGACGTAACTTTTTATTCTATCGCAACTAATTCTCTAATATGCAAAAATGTTATTTAATATATTGAGTCTAATTCAAATCAAAATGAAGTCACATCAATTATATCTCTAAGTTAAATGACTCACCTTTAATGAGAATAAGTACATTTTTACATTCATTTTATGAGTATATTAATCCAATTAAAACAGTTAATCTTTTTGCTATTTATTAACATAATTAATTTAAGATAATTTTTTAACGGTTAGAACTTTAAATGGCGGTATGTGGGGGAGTGCAGCAGATCCGTTGTCTCTATTCGACGTGGAGGCATGGCCCGCCACATGTAACGCTACGCCATGCGGGCCCCGCCGCTACGGTGCTTGTGGCGTTAAAGCCGCACACGATATAAGTGCAAGAGCCAGACACCTGAACGGAATGTTCGGAGCTGCTCCATCCGCACCCGCGGCCACGTGGAAAGTGAAGATTCGGTTGCGTGAATTTAGGTTAGGATTGGCAGCTGACGAGGCGGCGGAGAAGTGCACGTAATTCGCCTCCGTTGCATGCTCAGGTGACGAGGTCTTTTCACCACTTCTTTACCCTCACCGCTAGAACACATTTCTCTCTTTGGCCTTCTCCTCAAATTAAGTCATGAGATAAATTTATTAAATTTTCAAATTCATAATTGATGTGGATGTAAGAGTAAGATCAACTATCATTAATTAGTTAACATCATTTATAAGTATATATATATATATATATATATATATATATATATATATATATATATATATATATATATATATATATATATATATATATATATATATATATATATATATATTAAATTTCATATTTTAATTAAAATATTATTTTCTTCTATATAGGCTAAAGAGCTCTCACTCAAATGATATTAATATCAAAAAATAAGAGAGCAAATGATATATTATAAAAAAATTATTTGATCAAACACAAATCTAAATGTAATATTTGAATTTTTAAATTAAATTAAAATTATTTAAAATTTATTTTTAACATTTTTATAATTGAATTTAAAGTCTCACAAAGATGAATCTAATGAATAAAAAATTATCGTTTGAAAACAAGGTAGAGTAAAAGTACGCCTTGTTGAAATCCAATAACGATAAAAGATGAACAAAAAACTCAGAATTTTTACATGGAAAAGCTCGAAAAGGGAAAAATCACTAGCCTAGTAGAAATCTTCATTATGTATTATTTTAGTATAAGTTTTATCTGAGCAATAATTATATGAGAAGTGACAATGGGGATCCCAAAATCGCAACAACACCATATAATGCTCAGTTGTAATAGTTGCTACAGCAAATGATGGTGAACAAATGAGGAACAACCATTGACGAAGGCCGTATGATGGAGACCGACGAGATTGACTACTGAATCAACGGGCGCGGTATTGACAACCGTCAGTGGTGGTACGATTGTGTTTGAGGATTTTCAAGCTTTAGAGCTCTCTCCTCTCTTGCTTTGCCTCCTCATGAAGAATGAGACTATTTATAGATTAGAGTGCCTCTATAAATAAATGCAAATCCAACCACTCTCTATCTTTTAAAATGATTCCTTTGATCATTTGATGTATTTTAAGTATTTGGATGCTCAAATGAAATCGAATTATGATCTTGAGCTTGTTAGAGTCAAAGATGCTCGAATTTGACTATAAACACTCCATGTTGATCGATTGAAAAGCGCTTGATCTCTAGTCTTGATTGAAATCAAATTGCCGACATCAAGATTCGTTTTACCAGTGGAATTTTCGTGGTCATATTAGTTTATTTTTGGATGATATTATCTCAAACATCCAAAAAATATATCTAAATACTGAAAATAGTAGATTCTTCAAATTTTAGGTCCATTAACCATACACTTTGAGAGAACATATCTTCACGGAGCACGATTATGATCACTGCATAGTGGTCAGGATGTACTATGATGTCTGTGGTTATGGACTCATCCCAACATACTGTCGCAGAGTTTGGTGGTTGAAGGCTGAGCCAAGGGAAGGAGGCGCAGGAACTGCGGGGTCGACAGGTCGTGAAGCGGAGCGAAACCACGCGGTCGGCCAGTCGACGTGAACGGGCCTGAGGTCACACGGCCGCGATGATCAACGGCTTGGCTCGGTCAGAACGGCTGCCGGGTGAAGGCGCTGAGAGCTCGGTCAGACAATGAATCTCGGCGGAAGGGGCGGGCCACGATGACCGCATCCGCTGACGCACCACGATGCCCATGTGCAAAATGTCCGTTAGCCGCTTTGAGCGCTTTGAATGATTTTGGGTGGTTTTTAGCGATTTTTAACCTTTTTGCCCCTATAGGGTCTATAAAAACCCCATAAGGGTCAAAGGAGAATGTACACTCCTCATATGTTGGAGTGTCTCTTTTCTTCTTAAGAGGAGGTCGCTCAGGTGGAATTACATTATGTGGTTCAGTTTTCGTTGAAAGAGGTTTAACCGGTCTGTCGGACCGACCGATTTGAAGGCGATCAAGTCTGGTACAAATGCTGTTTACAATTTTTCTTGAAAGAGGCGTAACTGCTCGCCGGACCGATCGAAGGTGATCAAAGCGTGTACATACCGTGTTTACGCTTTTCCCTCGAGCATCAATCAGCTCGCCGGACCGACCGTTCGAGCGATCTGGCCCACAGTACATACAACGTGTCTACAGTTTTCCCTCGAAAGTGGTGTCAACTGTACTCGTCGGACCGACCGGGTTCGGAGGCGATCAACGACGATGATAACCGGAGACGGGGTTTAACGGCGATGCCCGACGATGGTGGCCGGTGTCGGTGGTCGACAACCGTGACCGGCGAGGATAACCAGCGACGATGGTGGCAACCTGCGGATATGGCCGGCGATGGCGCGAGCATGTCGACGGGGTGGTTGGCGAAGCGCGGTGGTATGGTGACCGTGCCTGAGAACCGATGAGGACCGCGATGATGGTAGCGGAGATTGCCGATAGCAAGAAAGCACGTGGTTGGCTCGATGGAATGACAAGAAGAATACTGAGAATGCACCAGCCAATCGGGCTGGATGACCGCGATGTTGCGAACCGAGAGCGGGCTGGTGGTCAATACCGGCGATGGTAGTCGGAGGCGACCGAGCGGGTTGTGGCGAATGAGTCGCCGCAATCGATGAATAGAGTGGACGGCCAGATATCGTGGACGGCAACCAAAGGTCGGTAGAATTAAGCCGATGGCATGACCGACGATGGTTACGGCGACTGGTCGGCAGCAGCTAGCAGCAGTAATCTGGCATGCGTCATGAATGCGGATGACTGCCGAGGGTGGTGCGATTATGATAGCCGGCAGGTGACCGCCAGACAGTTAACCAGGTGGTGAGTGGCAATGCAGTGCAGTAGATGGGCAGCATCGGTGACCGCAAATGCAACGGCGAGATCGCATGGTCGAGTTTTCTTTGACTTCGGTGTTTGTCGAGTGTGACTGATGTTAAGCGTATGGAAGAGGTCAAATTAAATCCGCTAAAGATTTTTGACCTATTTGAGGTTATTTCGAGTGTTACCCACGACGCTAACTATGTGGAAGATGTTGAAACCCGAGGATTTTTTGACTATCAGTTGTTGCTAGTGTGACTCGATGACATTAACTTGTATGAAAGTGGTCGTATTGAATCTGTTGAGGATTTTTGGCCTATCCGAGGTTGTTTGTTAGAGTGTGACTCGATGATGTTAACTGCAAAAAGAGGTCAATAGAATCGAGGATTTTGACCTATCCGGGTTGTTTTGTCGAGTGTTACCCGATGTTAACTCATGGAAGAGGTTGAATGAAATTCACCAAGATTTTGACCTACCGGGGTGAGTGACTCAAACATTAACGTATGGAAGAGGTTGAATTGAATCCGTTGAGGATTTTCACCTATCCGGGTTGTGTCGTGTGACTCGATGTTAACTGAAGAAAATTGAATGTTGAGAATTTTTGGTCCGAGGTTTTGTCGACACGACGTTACTATATGGAAGAGGTCGAATTGAAACATCCGTTTGTGGTTGTATCCAAAATTGCTCCTTAACATTGGTCTTATTTTTCCATGAGTATGATTGGAAAATCATAATTTGCAAAGCTATATCTCTTCTCAATGTTGAAATATCCTCTTTAACTTATTTCTTGGGATGATAATCGATTAGATGCTTAACATATTAACATGGGATCTTACGAGATTAAGAGTTGCCCCGCTTGACAAAATCAGGAACAAAGTTAGATGAATCTTCATTCTTCGCTTGCACTCCTTAAAAGCTTAAAATGCTCCACCTCGATGGTGGTTTTGATCTTGTTGAGAAACTTGGTTGTCATACAAGATGAAATGATGGGAATTAGTTTCCCACAGACGACGCCAAACTATTGTGTGCTAGAAAACTAGTTCCGATAGAGTGAAAGTTTACGCCTTAGCCTTGTTGTGAAATCCAGCACACACACACATGTATTTAAAGAGTGAACAAGAAAACTCCAGAATTTTTACATGAAAAATCTCAAAAAGAGAGAAAATCATCCAGCCTGAGAAATCTTCCACTATGTATTTGTTTTGGAGTACAAGTTTTCTCGATACGGGATTATAGAATTGTATATGAGAAGGGCTCACAATGTGAATCCCAAAATCAACAACAACCATATACCATCAGTCATGTTGCTAGTGAGATGATGAACAATGGGAACAACCATCATGAAGGGCCCCATGATGGAGACCCAGATTGACGGAGGTGTGACGGCCGGGCCGCGGTGGTTGACAACCGTTGAGTGGTGGCACGATTGAGTTTGGAGGATTTTCAGGCTTTAGAGCTCTCTCCTCTCTCTTGCTTTGCCCCTCTTCATATGAAAAATGAGGGACTATTTATAGATTGGAGGAGTGGCGTCTCTATAAATACATGCAAAATTAAAACCACTTCTCTCTATTGGACGGTACAAAATGATTCCTTTGATCATTTGATGTATTTTAAGTATTTGAATGCTCAAATGAAGTCAGAATTATAAGATCTTGGGCTTGTTAGATCCGGCTCATTAAGAGGCTCGATTTGACTATAAACTCCATGTTTAAGAGTCGATTGATAATAAGCGCTTGATCTCGGTTAGTCTTGATTCGTAATCGATTGCTTTCATCAAGATTTGTGCTTCGGCTAGTAGAATTTTCAGGGTCATATCAAAAATAATATGATACGATGAAAGGAACCCAAATCAAACACTTAAATTGTGGTAAAAAATTTTAACACATTAATTAAAAAAGCAAAATGATCTCTATTTTTTTTTCATGCATATAGTTAAAATAAAAAGCTTTTGTAGAAATTCAACAATTTCAAGATCACTCAATTTTTAGATTATTAAATGACTTAAATGCTATTAAAATGAATTATAGTAAAAAATAATAAATACGAGCTACCAAGGAGTGTTTTAAGATTTCATCCAAATTTATTAAAACATCACTCTAAAAAATTATAAATAGAATCCCATTTCATATATGGGAAGAGATTTTAATTTAAAATTAGAAAGAGCTTGGATATTTGAAGAAATTAACAACATCATCATTTGATATGAAAAATCACAACCAACAGTTGCTATTGTATAACATTATCATTCAACTTCTATCAATCATTCATTATTTTTTGCCGTTATCATCATTTTGCCATCAGTCGACTATCGATACCTAATCATCACCCGACTACCCAATCATCGCAGCCAATTGTCATTAATCGACCATTATTGATTGATCGCCATAATTCGACTTTTACCTCATAATCGTTATCATCATCCTCTATTATTTCTTCAACAATTTCCGCTACATTATAAAAGACCAAGCTAGTGTTCCTAACTTTAATCTTTTTTTATCAATTAAGAAGAAGAGTTGATTTTTGTAATTAATATAGTGGATCATTTCAACTAGCTAAATCTATTATTTTTTATAGGTTTCATATAAAAATCATGGAATTTCTTAGGTAACATTCTTTTATTCATATATATGTTAAATCTTTGTACAAAATTATAAAATTGAACTATCTCTCCTTATAACTATGAATATTCTAGTATACAATAGCTCAATGATTCTCAAAGTAGATATTATAAATATTATTATATTTGTATTGCCACATGAGTTAAATCTTAATAATGTGAATTCGTAGTTGTTAGTATTGATGATATCCTATTTTATTGTTTTATTATCTTAACGCATATAGATATATTTATATTAGCATCAACATCAATTAAACAAAGATGTTGTCTTTTATATTTTTAATCATGTTATTAGAACCTTGATCCAACCCTTATCTCCTCCTTCTTAGTTCCCTCTCACTAATCTACCTCAACTCTTCTAATATCTCAATAGTAACCACCTTTCCATCTTCTAACTCAATATATGATATTCCTCAAACTAAAGCCAATCCACAACCCCTCCACATTTTAACTAATCTCTCTCTCTCTCTCTCTCTCTCTCTCTCTTTCTCACACACGCGTGCACACACACACACACACACATAAAGTATTAACCATAGGCAATCACATTGCCTTCCATTATACTTCTATGAAACCTACTATACTAAAAAAAAAATATAGTTTTTAACTGATATCACCGACTGATATGGCTCTCAAAATACCACCAGTCAAAGCACAAATCTTGATGTCGAAAGCGATATGATTTTGAGTCAAAACCGATCGAGATCAAGCACTTAAAATATCATTGGAATCTTTGGGACATCAATTAAATCCCAAAACAGCTCTCAAATGTGGGGTGCTTATAGTCAAATCGTAGCGTCTCGACGAGCCGGATCTAATGAGCCTAAGATCTCATAATTCACTTCATTTGGGCATCCAAATGCTCAAAATACATCAAATGATCAAAGGAATCATCCCAGCCGTCCGATGAGGGGAGTGGTATGGGCCTACATGAAAGAATGCCCTCCTCCCATCTATAAATAGACCTTCATTCCTCACATGAAGGGGAGAGGCCAAGTAAAGAACAAATGGAGCCAAGTGAAGAGGAGCTGAAACAAGTGAAGAAGAGGAGCCACCGCCTGTCAAGTCCACCAATCACGCCACCACCGCTGCCGATCCTGCCGGCAATCGCAAGCAAGGAAGAAGAGGAAGAGTCCAAGCAAGGAAGAAGAGGAAGAGCCCAAGCAAGGAAGAAGAAGAGTCCAAGCAAGGAAGAAAAGGAAGAGTCCGAGAAGAAGAGGAAAAGCCCAGGAGGAAGAGAGAGCTCAAGCTTGAAGATCCTCCAAGCAAGATCGCACCCCAAGAAAGATTGCACTCGCATGCCATCAACCATCGCCACCGCCACCGCCGTCACTAATTGTACCATGTATTCTCCGTTACCCCGATCTCCACCATCGAATAATTACAACCCGATCATTGTTACGCTTGTTATTCCTCTCATATGCACTCAGAATCTGTATCGTGAAGATTTTGTACTCAGATACATAGTGGAAGCTTTTATCGGCTAGCCCGTGGTTTTTCCCCTCTTTCGAGGTTTTTTTAAAAAATTGAGTGTCTCTTGTTCGCTTTAATTAATTACTGTGTGCGTGGACTTCACAACAAGGCTAAGGCGAACTTTCACTCTATCACACCGGTTTTCTAGACGTATTTTTACTGAAATGTATAGCGCCGACTCAACTCTAAACGCCAAAACTTCTAATTCGTTATTATATTTGATTTGAGATTAATGATTGCTTAATGTCATCCAAAAATAGGCAACCGATATTCTCAAAATACCACTACCAAAGCACAAATCTTGATGTCGAAAGCGATATGATTTTGAGTCAAAACCGATCGAGATCAAGCACTTAAAATATCATCGAATCTTTGGGACATCATTTAAATCCCAAAACAGCTCTCAAATGTTTAGTAAATCGAAGGCCTCGACGAAATGGATCTAATGAGCCTAAGATCTCATAATTCGACTTCATTTGGCTATCCAAATGCTCAAAATACATCAAATGATCAAAGGAATCATCCCGACGAGGGAGTGGTATGGGCCTTACATGAATTTCCAAGAATGCCCCTCCTCCCATCTATAAATAGGCCTTCATTCCTCACATGGAGGGGGAGAGGCCAAGTGAAGAACAAATGGAGCCAAGTGAAGAGGAGCTGAAACAAGTGAAGAAGAGGAGCCACCGCCGATGCCACACCACCACCACCGCCGCCACGATCCTTGTCGCCACACCGCAAGCAAGAAGAGGAAGAGTCCAAGCAAGGAAGAAGAGGAAGAGCCCGGAAGAAGAAGAAGAAGAGTCCAAGCAAGGAAGAAAAGGAAGAGTCCGAGGAGAAGAAGAGGAAAAGCCCAAGTGAGGAGGAAAGAGAGAGCTCAAGCTTGAAGATCCTCCAAGCAAGATTACACTCGCTGCCACCATCTCCACCACCCATCGCCGCCACACTACCCCGTGAGTTATTCCGAAGTTCTGATCTCCACCATCAAGACCAATACAACCCGATCATTGTTACACAGCTATTCCTCTCATATGCAATTCTAATCCGTTATCGTGAAGATTTTGTACTCTTAAACAGATACATAGTGAAGCTTTTATCAAGCTCGCTTTTTCCCTCTTTTTCGAGGTTTTCCATCGCAAAAAATTTGAGTGTTCTGTTTCGCTTTTTAATTACCTCACGGCAAAGCCGACTTCACAACATGTGAACTTTCACTCTGACCTGCTTTTCAAAGACGCAACACCGACTCATCTGCTCGGTAATCCTCTGAAAGTATAACCAACCATCCACATCACAATCATCTCATTCTTGGTACAACCACTGATAAAAGTATTGTCCAATATTGTCCAATAACTCTATGACTCTCTTCATCTTTAATTAATCATATATTTCTTTAGATAAATTTCTATATTAAAAAAAGTATCTCTAGTTTAACCTTACATAATAATCACATTTTGTCTGACTTTTGACTTTTTCTCTCTATCATTCATATTTCTCACAATAACAATCATTCTACAATAGATTCGTAAGTATCCTATTATTAATTTAAAAAATATATTGCACATCTATTTGTAAGAAATAATCATCCCGGAGAAATTCTATAGAAAAAAAAAAAATCTTTAGTTTCTTCTTACACAATAATTATATTTTGTCTAATTCTTTACTTTTTTTTCTCTCAATCATTCATCTTTCTCACTATAATACTCGGTCTACAACAAACTCATAAATATACTTATGTTGAAAATTAGGTAGAGAAAGTTTTTTACCTCTTCAGTTGTGAGATAGACACACATGATATTTAAAGAGTGAACAAAAAAAAACTCTATAATTTTACGAAAACCTCAAAAGAGGAAACTAATGCCTAGCCCAAGAAACTTCCACTATATATTTATTTTAAAATACAAGATTTTTCAATACGGGATTACGAATCAGAGATATGAAAAGAGCGATAATGGGAATTCGATCGATAACAACCATAGTAATGCTCAGTATAGTTACAATGAAGAAACGATGAAATAACAGAACAACCATCGACGAAAGGTCGCCATGATGGACCGACGAGATTGACGACGCAGGGATCAGGCACCGACGGCGACGCTGCTGGGGTGGTTGACGCGGTGACACCATTGTGCTTGGAGGATTTTCAAAAGCTTTTCTCTCTCGGCCTCCTTCATACGGGAACGGGACTATTTATAGGGAGGACGCCTCAGAATACATGCAAAATGAACCACTCCACTTCATCGATGGCTCAAAATGATTTTTTGATCGTTGATGTATTTTAAGTATTTGAATGCTCAAATGAAGTCGTAAAAGATCTGTTAGATCTTCAGACGCCGATTGACTATATTATAAACACTCTATGTTAGAGCTATTTAGGGATTTAACCGATATCCCAAAGTTTCAATGATATTTTAAGTGATTGATCTCAACCAGCTTTTAACTTGTGATCGCTGCTTACATCAAGATTCATACTGACAATATTTTAAGTGACATATCAATACTATTCTTGATTTAAGAATAAATTTGTACAACTATTTATAAAAAATTTATTTCTCCGTTTATTATTAATGTGTCTCATCTATATCTTCTTAATTTCAATCCTCACATAATCTCCTCAGATTAATTTATGTCTATTAAGATACTAATTATCAACGATTAATATGACTAGCCTTTCATCATAAGCAAAAATATAATATTATATATCTTCGAACATTAATATATTCGAATCTGATTACTTTTTTTTTCAAATTATAATCATTAATATTCTATGCGAAGCTTAATCAGTAATTCTTGTTGTAATATCTCAAACATATTACTAAAGCATATTGTATTAATCATTGTTAATATGTAGTGGTTTCCAGGTAAAATCCATGACGATGGACAGAGTTTGATTGATTTGACATGTGCCGTATAATTTTTGTGCATGGCATCATAAAAATTTGTCAATTTTAATGACCACATATTCGATAAGACGTGCAAGTTTTAACATTCCCTCCCATTATAAGAATATAATATACATTTGGTGAGGATTCGTATCTTTGATCTTTTTAAGAGATCACAAACAATTAATATCAGTTAATTAAAGAAATGATAATAAAATAAATATATTCGGCTTGCATAAAATGAATCTCATGTTATTTTACTTTTTTTTTTAATTAAGTAGAATTTAGTAATATAACGTTTTAAATAGAATTTAGTCATGTTGTTTACTAGAAAACTAGTTATAGAATAAAAGTTACGCCTCTTTTATGTAATCCAAAGATCACAATGACGAAGAATTAATAAGAAACTCTGAATTTTTACTGAAAAATCTCGGGGAAAAATCACGCCAAAGAAAAAAAAAAATTTTCTACTATGTATCTATTTCAAAGTACAAATTTTCCCAATATGGATTACAGAATCAGATGTTCTTAATCCCGAAGTCAAGAATTAACAGATATATATAGGAATGTTACTAGGTAGATGATGGTGACAATGAAATGAATCACGACCGGCACGATATGATGATGATGGCCTATGATGGTAACCGCGGATGGTGGTCGACTATGGGCGACCAGAATACCTGGATGACCGAAATGGTCGAGAATAACCGGTGGTAATGACGGCGACGGTGGTCGATTATGGCGACGGCGACAACGACGATAGGCGACGACTACGGCGGGCCATGGTTATGGCCAACGAGGTGGTCGGCGACCGTTGAGTGGTGGCACGATTATGCTTGGAGGATTTTCAAGCTTTAGATATCTCTTTACGGCCCCTCATGTGAAGAATGAGGCTATTTATGAAAGAGTGTCATTTCAGAATACATGCAAAATTTGAACCACTCCGCTGGACGGCTCAAAATGATTCCTTTGATCATCTCATGTATTTTGTGTATTTGAATGCTCAAATGAAGTTGGAATTATGAGATCTTCGGCTTGTTAGATCCGACTAGTCAAGACGCTCGATTTGACTATAAACATCCCATGTTTAAGAGTCGATTGATAATAAGTGCTTGATCTCGGTTAGTCTTGATTCATGTCAGTTAGACATCAAAATTTGTGCTTCGTAGTAAATTTTGAGTCGTATTAGTTGTCCCTTATTTTTTGGATGACATTATCTCATCAAAATATATATATGCTCTAAAAAATAGCAAATTCTGATAAAATTTGCATTAATCATACATTTGAGAGAAACAGATCTTGGAGCACAAGATTATGATCCGCGGAAGCAGTGCGAGGGCGCGGATGTGTGTGTAAGTCTGCGAAGATTTTTGGGTTATGGACCCATCCGGACATTCTACAGAGCTTACGGCGCTGTAGGCGCCTACCGCCTGTATGGTACCGCAGGCTCATGAGCCTGCGCCTAAAGCGGCAGAGCGTCTGCTATGATGGAGAACATGGGCGCCAGCGAATAAATGGCAGCAACGGCGGGCTTAGTCCGGAAATGGCGGGTGCGTGCGGGATGCATGGGTCGATGGGTTAAAGGTTAGATGGGGGCTATCTCTTGGTAGAAGCGTGGAGTGAACTGTCAATGCTGGAAGCGTCTTGTAGCAATAACGGATGTGCAGCCTAGCGATGAAGCCAGACCTGACAAGCGACCAGTGCCCCTGCGTCATGTGAGTGGTATGTCTGCATGGTAAACGTCCGTTCGCCCGTTTGAGAGATTTTACGATTTTAGGCGATTTTTCTTTGATTTTTATCTTTTGCCTCTATGGGGTATAAAATCCGCAGGGCAAGATAAGACACTCCTCATATGCTCGAGTGCTCCTCTTCTCTCCTTGAGAGAAGGTCGTTGGGTGAGTTCATCTGGCCAGTCCGTTTTCCCTCGAAAGCGTCAACGCTTGTCGGGGCCCGTTCGGCGATCAAGGCAAATGGTTCATACTGGCCAGGCTCGGTTTTCCTCGAAAGAGCGTCATACGCCTTCGAACCGAGGATTGAGGATCAAGGCATAGTTCATACTGTGAGGCTCGATTTTCCCGAAAGAGGCGTCAATGTCCTCGTTGGACCGGCCGGGTTTAGATCGGGCTCATAATTCATCGACAATTAATTTTCTCTCGAAGAGGCATCAACTTGTCGGAGGCCGGGTTGAGACGATCAAGGCCCATAGTTCGGTGATTTGACTCTAAACTCAATGTTTAAGAATTGATTGATATAAGCTGATCTCGGTTAATCTTGATTCATAATCAGATTACTTTCGACATCAAGATTCGTGCTTCGACTAGTAGAATTTTCAGGATCATATCAAGTTATATAAGAGATAACTAACTCAAATCTTGAAATTAATTAAATAAAAAATCTAATATATTAATTTGTTATTAGAAATTTTCTTCTTCACATAAATTCACCGTATTTAAGGTCATCTTCATTCACTTTATATATATATATATATATATGATTGTTTATAGTTGATATTTGTATTTATTTATTTTGTAGGAAAATGTATCAATAATATTCATTCCATTTTTTTTGAAAAAAATCAAATATTAAAATAATATAATAATTTTCTATAAAATTAACATAAGAAAATATATATAATAATTTTATAGGTCATAGGATTTTAAGATATTTAATCGATAGATTGAAAATTCTATTTTTGTTAATAAAAAAACCTTTATAATAGCACTAACTACTTAAAATGTCATATTAATAAACTATAAATTAATTCGTATATAAATAAATAAAATTACTTATGGTGATATATGTATAAGTAAAAACCTTTTATTTTATTTTCATCTATAAATTACTATATTTTGTGTATTTCAGTCTTATTGGCATAAAAAAAATAAAAAAAATGAGAAATATCGCTCATAAAAAATATTATTTCTTATTTTACTAATATTAACACTTTCAATGCTATTTATGTTTATTTGAACTGGTATTATTTCTTCTATTTTAAATGAATATTAATTAATTTCTCATATATATATATATATATATATATATATATATATATATAAAGTGAGAATTAATAAATAAAAATGAAATAGGTGATATGAAAATTACTATTTATGACTAATGTGACACTTCACATGAATCAACCACCATCATCAATAGCAACATGCAACCTCTGCCAACTCAAATGGTCCCTTTTATAACAAACACTAAAGTAACTTTTCTTATGATCGTATTGAAGGCCTATTCCTTCTTCCTTTCTTATTATAGCCTAAATGACTCACCATACAAGCATGCATGCACCTACAATCTCCATGTTCATATTAAGGAACTTCTAGATCACAACCATTGAGGGAAAATATTCAAAAGATCATAAAATGTAACCCAAAAATAATATAAAATAGTTTTTATTTTACAATTTTGTAAGAAAAAATCATAATATTATTTGTTAATTCTTAGAGTGGAGATAATTACAATCGGTTGGCTATACTTTTACTCATATAAGATCAATAGTTTTTTTTTTAATCTATATTAGCATTTCTCAATTATTAGGAATATTTTTTTAATCAAAACATCAATCTTAAAATTAAATTATATTTTGATTATAGTTTTAAATTTTGAACTACACTATTTTTTTTAATTTAGGAAATACTTATATGACTAAAATTATTTATGACAAAAAGAGATTATTCAGTTATATCTTTATCAAAATTTTGATAGATTTTTTTTTTTTAAAAAATAAGTATGTTGAAGTGTGTATTGAAAAAGGATTAAAAGTAACTTTATTCATAATAAAAATGATAAAATATTAATTTTTAAGTGTGCGTGTGTGACATTATTTTTAAAAAATATGTTATACCTTACAAAATGCTTTCGGTTGTTGTTCCTCCTAAAATAATTCTTAATCTATTTTTGCTATATTTATTTACTTATCAAATAGTGCTCTATACCTCCAGTTTGGATAGAGTTTATTGTAATAGTGATTTGAATTTTCATATTTATTTATTTATCCCTTTTTAATAATCTCCAATGTATCATATTATTAGATTTGAAGCACAAATTGATTAGATTGGTTATGAGTACTCATCTTAAATAATAAAAGCAATTAAGATAAAGCATTACGTTAGGGATGATTGATATATTGATGTAGTACTCATCCATTTATTGAATAATTAAATTGATTCCTCTAATTATTAATAATAATTCCATATTATTATTTGCTTGTATTTTAATTTATTTATTTTTCACATCACATGTAAGACATTACAATAACATAAGAAATTATTTAAAATATTTTGATCAACATTTTATTGAGAATGAGCCTAAAAATTATTAAATTTAATTTTTTATATAAACACAATATAAATTTTAATTCACTATCTATATCTCACATATCTTAAAACAAATTTAATAAATTTAAATTATATTTTAGCTTTTGTTATAATAAAAAAAATATATAATTAAATGTTGAATTAAAACAACAAGTCAACTACATATAATCCAAATATAATCCAAATTTTAATTTATAATCACAATTTTCATTTCTATTTTTTCATTAATAAATTCTCATATAATTTTTCGAAAAATTTACAATAACATCAAATGGAACTAATTAATTTAAAATCAAAACAATCTATGTATGCTATCAATTGATTTACATGTAAGCTTGATCCTAATCCAATAAACCATTTTATTTAATTATCCACTTACCTTATTTTTGATATAATAAGCCTTAAACCTTTATTAATCAAATCGTTGCAATGAGAGAGAAGGGAGAGCCCACCACCCTTCTCTCTCTATCTCTAACCCTCACACGCACTCTCTCTCTAACCTTAAGTGGGTCCCTTGCCCCCATAGTGCGCTTCCATCAGGCTACATATCTCCTAATGCCTTTTCCGTATATCTCTTTCTTCACACTTAAAACCTTTCCCTTCCATTTGCTCAAAAGGGCCCACTCTTTAGGATAAGACCATTCCAATTTCGTCCAATTACATTCAGACACAGTACTATCATAACATAAATCATGTATTAAATTTTAATTACTCTGCCCTCATAATTAACATCGGGCCCTCAGCTCCTTCCTCGGCAATACTTCTTGGTTATATATATAAATAAAATTAAAATAAATATTTCAATGAAATAAATTTAACTCCAAATAATCTTAAATCAACTACTTAAAATATATTTTAAAAATTCTTTAATTTTTCTTACTTAAAGCCAAAATAAATACATCAATAAGAGGAAGTCACTTACATAATATCATCTAATTATGATATCATTAAGATATTTAAATACTAAAATATAACTTATGATTAAAACAATTAACATGAGTTATTCGATCAAATATTTTATAATTTTACTAAAATTATTATAGTATTATCCCAAAAAATTATAAATATATTTTCAAGTTGACATTTCACTAAGTTATGCCTTGTAAAATATATTTTTTTTTTCTGATTTTCAACATGATAACAATAAAATTTTTCGGTGTGTTTTATCAAAATTGTTTATATGCATAGGTGAAAAATATTCATGTAAAGTCAAGATTAAATTCTTATTATCGCTGTAAAATTTTTAACATGTAACAATAAAAAATGATATAGGATAATATAATATGAATATTAGTTTTATATATTGTCCGCAAAAGTAGGATTGTAATAGATATTACAGAATCAAATAATATTTCTATGATAAAAAATAATTTTAATAAATTTAATAGTTATTTTATTTGATTATAATATAGATATAGATAGATATATATATATATATATACATAAATACAAAATTTGATGCTATTAAGTGTCAAATTATTTCTGTCATTGTGCTTTGTTATATGTTATTAATATTGTAGATTTTAAATTTGTAATGATATTAATTGTTTTGATTATATCTTTTGGTCTTAAAACTATATATTACTTATCCATTTATATTATAAAAAATCTATTATAGTGAGTTTGATGTGTTAAGAATTAGACGCCATCTAACTAAAATAATCGACAGCAACAAATCAAAATAGTAATAGTAATAATAATAATAATAATAATAATAATAATAATAATAATAATAATAATAAAAACATGCAGATGTTGCCATTATCATGATGTTGATGAAAATTTAAAAAAAAAAGTTTTTAGTCTCTCATTTATTATATTTTTCTATTCTCTCTTCACTAGAAACCCTACTATTGGGGCTTCTTATAATAATAATAATAATAATAATAATAATAATAATAATAATAAGGCGACTGTCTTGAAATCTTCAAAACAATCTTTAATATAAATATAAAATGTGTCTAAAAAGTTTCTTCGTGTTATACTGATTAAGCTCCAAAACATAAAATGATATTTTATTTTAACAACCTATTTAAATTTGGGTACAAATTTAAGTATTAAATATATACCAATTGTCTAATTTGAATAGAGCTTATTTAGGTGGGCATCATGCCATTTTCCTTCCCTTTTATTATAACTCGAATCTATGCCATAATAAATAAATAAGAAGAATATAACAATAGTTTAGGACCGAGATATATATAATGGCCATTTTCCCTTGACCATAAACATATATATATATATATATATATATATATATATATATATATATATAATTCTGATAATTGGGTATTTTTTTTAGCTTTTATTTTGGAATTCTTTTATAAGAAAAGCTTTTTTTTCAACTATTTAAAACTATTTATTGGAGCATCTTGTATATTTGCGTACCATAAAAAACAGTATTATTTTACTGTTGCTCATAAGTCGACATTTTCATAAACATTGTATATGACTGTTGATTCAGATCAAATTACATAAATCCAATACAATGAAAATATTTTATTTTTATTTTGCAACTTCGAACATAAATGAATCCATGGGACTTTTTTTTATTCTTTTTTATCTTCTAAAAATATTTTTGTTTTTATAATTTAATTGTTTATTTTAAAAATAAATCAAATTATTTTTAATACTAAAACAATTTTATTATCTTTATTTTTAAATGAAAATCAGCACTGATAGTTAGACGTCATCATCTACCACCTTTATTATTTTATTTTATTTTTGAGCTATTTGAGTTAATTTAATTATAAAATCACACACAAAACACTTTTTTTAGATATTTAAGTGAATTTAATTACAAATTCATACATACAATATAAATTTTTAAAAGTTATTACCTTTATAACTTTTCATCATCATTGTCATTGATCACTATCATAGGAAAAATTATTACGTCTGGTAAATGTCGTCCATCAAATTTTTTTTAATTTTAAAAATGAAAAAAAAAAAAAAGTCTGGATGCGGACTGCGCGTAATATTTCTTTCTATAGATCACCATTGTTGCTCAATATAACTATTACTTCCACACTACAATCCTGTCCTATAAATCAATATATATGATATTTTATAAAACAAAAAAAACACATATTTAACATACAAAACTTATTTATATTTTAAATTAAAATACAAATAAATAAATAAATAATATAAATCAAACTTTGTTGAGTGGGTGTATAAATAAAATAAAAACTTTCCCTTCATCCCACCTTATAAATACCAACCACCACGCCCACCTCCATCCAAACACCATCTCTCTTCGCTATAAATCATGAGACCAGGAGCCACTTTCTCGCAAGAATATCCGGCGAAGTCCCCGGCGGCGAGTGCCGCCGCCACCGCCCATTCGGCTTGGCACTCGCCCGTGCCATATCTGTTCGGGGGGCTTGCGGCGATGCTCGGTTTGATTGCCTTCGCTCTCCTCATCCTCGCGTGCTCCTACTGGAAGCTTTCTGGGTACCTCGAGGGCGACGGCGATGGCAGCACTCCGGCTGCCGGAGAGGGAGTGGAGAAGCCCGGCGAAGGTGATGGAAAGCTGGCGGCGGCGGTTTATGAGGAGAGGATAGTGGTGATCATGGCCGGAGAGAAGAAACCGACATTTCTCGCGACGCCGATGTCTAGCCGGGCGTCGTCGTTCGGGGATAGGAACGGCGGTGGCGACGGCGAGGGTAAGGGCAGCAGTGACGGTAAGAATGAGGATGGAGGGACTGAAAGGACCGGGAATGGGACCGAGATGGGGACCAAAGGGAAGAGAGGCAAGAGGAATAAAACTACTGTTTTCCTAATTTTCTTCGGGTTTTTTTTTTTTTTTTTGAAGCGGGGACTGTAAATTTGAGGTGCAATGCAATGAAAGCAAAATTCAAGTGGAATACCTTAATTTTCTATTTTAGTAAATCATTACAAATATAGTCTCAGAAGAAAATTTTTAATAATTGCAGTGAAATATATATATATATATATATATATATATATATATATATATATATATATATATATATATATATATATATATATATATATATATATAATTTATTTATGTAAGAGAATTAAAATTTGACAATTTTTAAAAATTATGAATTCAACATCAAAACTAATAAAAATAATTTGAAGGGATGAAGCGATGTGGAAATTGCTTTGTACTGTAGCTTAATCGCTTATATGATTTGTTGGTTTTATTTTGTCGTCTTCACTCCAAACGAAATGGAAAGTTATTTATTTATTTTATCATTTTTTTTGTTTCGTTTTTTTTTTTTGGAAAATGAATTTTCGTGTGACTGCCAATTAATTAATTTATTATATGATAATTTAAAAATTATTATGTAAGTTATATAATCGAATCTCGCATAGATTAATTTTGACACTCAATTTAAATTATATTTAACTTATTAAAAGAAATTTTGTAAATAAATTTTAAATAACATAAAATTCTGTTATGAAGCATAAGAAAAGAGTTAGAATTTATGCTAAAAATAATTTATTTATATTTGACTTCAAATCTAGAAGTTTCGGTTTGTAGTTCTTGCTTTCTTCATGTACTTACATTCAACCAAATTTAAAAATAATTTATTTATTTTATAACCAACCAACTAAATCAAAATAATCAGATTGCATCATAATTAATTTATTGTAAATTATCAAATTGCATGAGCTAATCAACTAATTTTCCAACTCTTCTCTCGCCTTGTTGTCGACAAGGTTGACTCTCTTCTCCCAACCTAATTTGTAGCATAAAATAAGTAGATGAATTATCGATTAATCATTATTGAACATTAAAAAAAATATATTTTTTATCTTCATGTATATTTCTTCAAGATAGAATCTTGTATATCTAATGTATAAACTTGACATAAAATTGGGATTTACATTGAGGTTTGATTTAATATATTTGATAGGCTTGTGTGGGCTTGACTTGTCGAGATTATAAAAATAGATTAAGGGTATAGTATTATAAGTGATATGTTGGCTCGTCAATAAAACTAAGATTTGCATTTAGAAATATCAATAGTGACAATTCTTGATTTAAAAGTGCATATAACTATGAGTTATATACTATTTAATTGTGATATAGCAAACCTATGCTTGAGTTTGATTGTTGAATTATATTTATTGATTTGGAATTAATCTTGAGAATTAGAATTTATTTACTTATTGATCCAAATATATCAATGTAAAGCCTTAAATTATATCTTCTTTGACTATTGATCCTTCTGTCTTTATTCTCGTATGAATTGATGAATATTCCACATCACTGCTCGAGATCATGACGTTGCTCACATTGACCTATTGATCACGACAGTAGTCATCTTCTAAAACAATAAAAGTGTTATACATGATCAAACCACCATTACAATTATGAGCAATAATGCAAATAATCCAATCAATTCTCTGGAAAGGCTCTTCTAAAATAGAAAGAGCATCATAAAATATCTCTTCCTTTGTCTTTATTCTCATAAGAGATTTTTAAATCACAACAAAAGAATGAATAATAATAAATTATTTTACCATAACTTATATCAAAATTATAAAAATCCTTAAATAAATGGTAATAGAGTTGAATTATTAGCTGGCCAAGGAAACGAATGCCCGATTAGGAGTTTGAGAAGGATGCCGAAGATAGTGATGGACCTTCATTTGGATAGCGACCGCATCCAAAGCCCAGACGGCCCATCACCGTCATGGTATAAATCTGGTCTTCAAATGGGACACTACTACCCGGGAGCCCACCAAGAACTATTGTGGATTATAAAAACAATCCTTTTATATATATATATATATATATATATATATATAATAAAATATTTTTATTTTGATTTAAGGCAAATTTTTCTTCATGTAATATAAAATTTGAATTTATTTTAAATTTGATTTTGTCAATAACCAAGAATTATATTAAAATTAGGAGTTTTCGAGAAAGAAAAAACTGATCGAAGGTACGCCATAATTTGGTCTTCTTGGTTCAAAGGAATTGGAAGAACCAAAGACAATGAAACTGGGAAACGAAGTACTGTAGTATAATTATAAACAAAATTGGTAAAAATATTTTTTATTAAATAATAATTTTACAGTTATTAATTATGTGGGTGAAACAAATCAGTACAAATGATATAATCAATTAAATTTAGATTTTTTTTTCTTAAATTTTATATGATAATTATAAGCAGCCAAATCAATCCAAGGAAGAAGAATCATGGAAGATGATTTTAATGATGATTAAGATTGACACTTGAGCCATCTATGATTGAGAGTATTTATAAAGTAAATTATTTTGAATTTATATTATGAATATCTATATCTCGATTCTTATAAATACAAGTCATATATTTATTATCCACAGAATATGCGCATGAGTGTGTATACGCATGACAGAGAGATTATGACATCAAAATTAGATAAATATAATGTGCAAATAATTTTAATCTTTTGCTATCCCTCTTCAAATTTCATATTCGAATTAATAATATTAGAATGTTAATCAGCTAAATCATTAAAAGATATGACTAAACATTCACAAATCATTATTAGTGATTTGAATACTCTCTAATAAATAAGTTAACGATAAATCTATAACAAATAATCTTAATCTATTTGGATAATTAATATTTAAATATTTTAAAACTAAAGAATTTGTTATAATTATCATTATAAATTAATAATGATGAACAACAAAAGATTTAAAGAGAATAACATTCAAATTAATGTGAAAAATTTTAGATCGAAAAAATCATAGACATAAACTCAAAGAAAACAATTATAGTGAAGAAGTTAGGGTTAGATAATTGTGATGATTGATTTTTGTTGCTTAGTGAATATATATATATATATATATATATATGATTTTGTACTGTGAATTTAGTTCATAAAGTCTAACAGCTATATAGAGAAACATATCGTTCAAAAAAACAAAATCATGGCCGTTCAAAGTAAATTGGACGGTCATAATTAATTTATATCGGCTGCATATAATTAATGATAAAAAAATTTAACTGATAGAAACCTTCAAATAGCTTCATCTCCTCTCATTAAATATGAACAAAATTTTGTTCGATATCGTTATCTTTTAAACGAGTATGATGATAGTGATAGGGCTACCGGTCGCTACTGCATTATTATTATTTTTTTAAAAAAAAAATTTATTCGTATCTATAAGAATATAGAAGAATTTTTAAATTTGTAATAATAATACTGCATGCACGCCTGACCACGATGCTTTGTGAATGTACTGCCTCTTATTAGCTGCAATTAAAGCCCATTGGTTCAAATCAAAAGGGAATAAAGAATCAATTATATAGCGTCAGTTCATCAATTATCTTTTATTGTAAAGTATATTTCATTCACTTATAGTGATTTTGATGCTCAGAAAGGTCAACTCACCCAAATTTATAAAGTTGGAGTGCAAAGAAAATGATAGAAACTAGCGGTTGGCTAACTTATTTCATTTAATTTGTATATTTAATAAAAGCTTTGTATAAAATAGTTGTGGCCAAAATTCTATTGGATTTGTAGGTTTTTTGAGAAAATTTTAAAGGGAAGGTGAACTGATGTGATGTTTATCGAACACTCCTACAAGAAAACAAAATTACAAATATATATATATATATATATTATACAGCAAAAAAAAGAGAAATTTTAGAACAGATATCGTTACACGAGCTTATTTATTTTACGTTTTACACTGAAATTTTTTTTAAAAAAATATGATTGCAATTTATTTTTTTCTATTTTTTTATAATTTAGCTGCAGGCATTATTAAATATATTTGATCTTTTTAAAATACGTTGATTTTATTTTTATTGAATATCAAATAATTAATTTATATGGTGATGATGATGATGACATGTAGGGTAACAAAGGTGACTAAATAAGGCAATGATAATGATAACTATGACAAAAGCTAGTTGTGATAGTTGATATTAAAAATATTCAAGATAATAATTTTGCTATAATTTTAGTAATTATTAAAGGTAATTAGATTTACTTTAAAAATTAAATTTAAAATAATTAAATAAACACTCTAAATAAGTATATTATATAAAAAAATTCAAGTAACTTTTATTCCAAAAAAATATACTTTGTTATATTTCTTAAGCTAAAACCTAAATAAAATTTTGATGAAATAACAATGATCATTATCATGCTAACAAAATATTATCAGCAATTAAATAAAAACTAACAATATATTAACAATCATTAATATGTCATTGAAGATTATCACATCAATTATAATTATATCAAATAATTTTAGATAATAAACTGGATAATATAATATTTTTTAAATAAAATGAATGCATTGACTATGTTAATCAGAATAATTATTATATGTTGATTAGATCTAGTATACTCTTTCACTTGGCCTGATAGCTAAGTAGTTTCAACTATAATATCTTAGATTGAAGTCTTAATGTTTACATATATGTGAATGAATTTGAAATTAAATTTGTTCAATATTTGAAAAAAGACAAAAAAAAAAAAAACAGCCAAGAATAGCAAATGAAAACAACAGCATATATAGGTGGAGAGAGAGCAGAGAGAGAGCGAGAGAGAGAGAGAGAGAGAGAGAGAGAGAGAGAGAAGGTGGTGGCAGACAAGCACAAGAGAATGAATGAGAAGGCCATTGAGAAACCCTAAACATGCAAAAAGTAAAGGAAAGAAATGGAACGAATGAAGACTTATGAATTACTTTACGTTTATAATGGAGAGAAGAAAGGTACTATTCATGAGAAGAGGAAGGAGTTACATCACAATAGTACCCAGATTATAAGTGGGGGCCCAAACAAGTATAGGGCTAAGTGTTCATGCTTATGGCCACCTATCTTGTTTGAGTTTGTGGCCATGATTGGGCCTATTTCACTCTTTGATTCTCATAATAGAAGGCACACTATTAAAATACAACCTATTTGTTGGCAATTTTTTTAAAATAAGTATGGTTAGAATCTGAATTAGGTAATTAAGTACGGTAAAAAAAAAATTTTAAAATAGATAATATTAATGCGACTTGCGCGTCGGATCTGACGTGGCGGTCAAATAGTCAATTTCGGTGCATTTTACTCGGCTTTCGCAATGAGCAAGTCGCTTTGCTTGATATGGTTTAAATAATTAATTATTCTTTAATGTTAAGCGGATAGTTGAGATTGTTAGATTGAAGATCCCAAGTCACGTGTTGAATCGCTCATTTGCATTTAAATTTTGTTTTTTTAAAAATAAATTTCTGAATTTTCTTTTAATAAGATAAATATTATTACTAGAATGTGATTTATTTTTTATTATATTTGAAAATAAATAATTATTTTTCATTCATTAAAATTGAGTGAAATAATTAACTATTTCAATAGTTTTATAAATATTTATAATTATATATATATTTTAAAACTATTATTATTTAAAACTATTATATACTAGGGATTATTTTTAAAACTTAATTATATTATACGAAAATTTTGTAGCAAAATAGGGATTGATTTTAATATTATTATTTTTATTTTTATTTTTATTAATTAGAGAGAGGGAGGTTTTATTTTTATTAATTTTTTTAATTAATATAATTATTTAAAATATTTAAAATATATAATTTAAAAATATTTTTTATAAAATATTTAATAACTAAATATTTATATATTTAGTTATTAATTTTTTTATATATATATATATAATTAAATATATAATTTAAAAATATTTTTAATTATATATATAAATTTATAAATTTATTTAATATTTTTTTATTAATTAATATAATTATTTAAATATATAGTTTTTATTAATTTTTGTTAATATATAATATAAAAATATTTAAAATATATAAATAAATAATTTGTAATAAATAAATAAAGAAATGAATAAATTATTTAAATATTTTATAAATTATATAAATAAAGTAATTATATATATATATATATATATATATATTATATATATATATATATATATATATATATATATATATATATATTTTATGTATATATATATATATATATATATATATATATATATATTTATAAATTTATTTAGTTATTTATCTATTTAAATTATATAAAATATTTTTATATCTTATTAAAAAATTAAATTTATTTTCAAAAATAAAATTTAAATGTTGGCGTAATTAACACGTGACTTTTAGATCTTCAATCGACAATCTCGCATTATTTATCCTGTTTTAAAAAGAATAATTAATTATTTAAATCAGATTCTAACCATACTTATTTTAAAAAAATTGCCCCTGTTTGTGATGGGTTAAACCATAACAAATCTCGTTGTAAATATCAATTAATAATAATCTAACATGTCGCAATACAATTGCTCATTAAATATTTTATGATTGATTAATTTGATCATTAATATAGATTGTGACTCTTAGTTAAAAAAAATTTGTAAATACCTCCAAAGTTACTATAAAATTGACCTCAAGCTTGAAAACTGATAAATATATAGAACAATTATAATCATGTGACATTATACTGCACAAAATTTTAGAATGATTTTATGAAATTATAGAACTCAAATAACACAATTAGTTTAGAATAGGTAACTAATACAACTAACATAGATTTCAACAAATATTATATATAATAGTTCTAACTAGTCTTTCATTGAAATAAAATATAAAAAACTTTTTATCAATATATAAAATCATTGATAATCACCACCATCATCATATTGCTAATATTATTAGAATCAACTTGAGTGCTGCCTAAAACACCTTGCTATTGAAGCTTTGTTAACATGCATCAGACTTCACGGATTTTTTGATGTGACTAGTTGCCCATATTGTTCTCTTTCTCTATATCTCCTTAAGATATAGGTACTAACTTTTGTTCTTAGAACAACCTCTGGAGTCATACATATAGCACTTAGCAAGGTTAATCCTCTAATTGCTTCCGTTCCTATATCAGGGTCAAATTTATGTTGAATAACACCCTCTACATCAAAGCACTAGCTTTTGCTCTCTCTCTCTCTCTCTCTCTTAGCAATGCTAAGAGCCTACAAAGGACACTTTGAACTAATCCTCTCCAACATATCCTTTATTGTGATAGTCTTATGTGGCGATTGGAAGAAACATCTCTAAAATATAATATAATAAATAAATAAGTGATCATATGCAACAAATTAATTCAACCCACCCATATTTAAGAAGCGATCATATGAGTTTAAGAGGATAGAAAAATAACGGGAAGAAATGTAATTTAGATATCATATTATCAGAAATATGTGATTTATCCCAAGTACCAAAAATAACTCCGGTAATATTTTTACAGTTGCTTTTATTTATAAGAAGAAAATTAGGATCCACATTTTAACAATATCGTTAATTAGAGATAAGGAGGACATAAGATCATATATAATTAGTATTAATTCCGTTTAATAAGTCAAAACAAAATCAATATTGATATGACACTGAAAATTTCACTAATCGAAGCACGAATCTTGATGTCGAAAGCAATTTGATTCTGAGTCAAGACTAACCCAGATCAAACGCTTAAAATATAATTGACAATTTTACAACATCAATCGGCTCCTAAATATGGGTGTTTATAGTCAAATCGAGCATCATGACGAGCCGGATCTAACAAGCCTAAGATCTCCTAATTCTGACTTCATTTGAGCATTCAAATACTTAAAATACATCAGATGATCGAAGGAATCATTTCAAGCCGTCCGATGGAGTGGTTTGGATTTTGCATGTATTTATGGAAACGTCACTCCTCTAATCTATAAATAACTCCTCATTCTTCACATGAGGAGGCGTAAAGAAGAGAGCTCAAGGCAGAAGATCCTCAGCATGTCGGCCTGCGTAATCACCACCCACCATCTCATCGTCGTCATCGTCATCACCACCGGCGTCATCACCGCCGTCACCATCACGGTCACCGCCCGTCACCACCACCATCAATCATCATCGTCATCGACCCGCGTCGGTCACCGCCGCGTATTCTTGTCGGTCATCGTTCGACCATCTCGCCGGTCATCACCATCGCCGTGCCGTCTGACGCCGTTGCCACCATCCTCGCCACCAACACACATTAGGCTAACCACTTTCACATGCGCATTTGTTCGATTCGAGATTCTTATTGTTAGATTTCTGATTATGTAATCCGATGGAAAACTTTGTACTCCGAAACAGATATATAGTGGAAAATTTTTGTTGGGCTAGGCCCCGTGGTTTTTTCCCCCTCTTTCTCGAATTTTTTCACATAAAAATTCCGGAGTTTCTTGTTCATTCTTCAAATATATGTGTGTATGCTGGATTTCACAACAAGGCTAAGGCGTAAACTTTTATTCTATCACAACTAGTTTTCTAGCACGCAACCGTTTGACGCCGTCTATGGGAACATTCCCTTTACATCTTCACAATGGTTGACAATCTGACTTTATGTTCAGAATAGCACCACCTATATGGTGAAAAAAATCTTACTCTCGAGGAACACATAAAAAGAATGAAGATTCATCAAACTTCGATCCTTCAGCTTTTATTGGAGATTGTGGGGCAACTCTTTATCTCAAAAGATTATCCAAATCAATATTTTGGATATTTAATTGATTATCGTTTGTGAAGCAAGTCAGTAATATTAATGAAAAAGGCAAAAGTCAAGGAGCAACTGTGGTTACAAGCTCAAACAAATATTTTGATTTGACCCTTCGCGTCATTGAGTGAACAATCTTGGATAAGTCAAACTTGACCTACTCCACCATAATGCGGTTAATGCATTCAACAAACAACCCGAATAGGTTAAAACTTTGCACATACTTCCCGTAGGTTAACATCAATGACCGAAGACTCTGACAAACAACCTCGGATAGGTCAAAACTTCAGACCTACTCCACACAGGTTAACGTCATCGAGTAAAGACTCTGACAATAAATCTCAGATAGGTCAAAACTTCGCACCTACTCTGCACATGTTAACGTCATCGAGCGAAGACTCTGACAAACAATCTTAGATAGGTCAAAACTTCACACCTACTCCCCATAGGTTAACGACATCGGCGAACTCGACAAACAACCCTCGGATAGGTGACTTTAGACTACTCACATAGGTTAATGTCGCGGCAAAGACTCGACAAAACAACGGATAGGTCAAAACTTCTTTACTCCACGGGTTAACGTTATCAAGCGAAGACTCTGGCAAACAATCTCGGATTGCTCAAAACTTCACACCTACTCATAGGTTAACGTCATCGAGCGAAGACTCTGGCAAACAAACTTGGATAGGTCAAACCTTTAGACCTACTCCACATAAGTTAACGTCATCGAGCAAAGACTCTGACAAACAACCTTGGAGTCAAAACTTCGCACCTACTCCACACATGTTAACGTCATTGAGCGAAGACTCTGACAAACAACCTAGATAGGTCAAAACCGCACTCCACAGGTTAGCGTCAGTGAAGACTTCGACAAACAACCGATATGTCAAAACTTACTCCACATGGGTTAGCGTCATCGGCGAAGACTTCGACAAACCTCGGATAGGTGAAAACTTCACACCTACTCCACACAGATTAACATCATCGAGCAAAGACTTTGACAAACAATCTCAGATAGGTCAAAAATCCTTGGTGAATTCGATTCAATCTCTTCCATACAGGTTAAAGTCATCAAGTAATACTTTGACAAATAACCTCAGATAGGTCAAAAATCCTCAGCAAATTTGATTCAACCTCTTCTATATAGGTTATTGTCATCAAGTAATGCTTTGACAAACAACCTTGGATGGGTCACAAATCCTTAGCGAATTCGATTCGACCTCTTTCATATAGGTTAATGTCATCAAGTAACACTTTGACAAACAACCTCGGATGGGTCAAAAATCACCAGCTGATTTGATTCGACCTATTCCATACAAGTTAACGTCATCAATAACACTTTGACAAACAACCTCGGATGGGTCAAAAATCCTCAGCGGATTTGATTCAACATCTTCCATATAGGTTAATGTCATCAAGTAATACTTTGAAAAACAACCTCGGATGGGTCAACAATTCTCAGCGGATTCGATTCAATCTCTTTCATACAGATTAATGTTATCAAGTAACACTTTGATAAATAAACTCGGATGGGTCAAAAATCCTCTGCAAATTCGATTCTACTCCTTCCATACAAGTCAACAGCATCAAGTAACATCATGAAGAATGACACTCTGAAATTATCTACCAGAATTTATGAGTTTTCTGAGGAATGATTTCTAATCAATGCTTCCCCACCACCTTAGCAGTTGTCAACTATTGAAGTTTCAAGAAAATCAATTTTCTATGAACTATGGGTCTTGATCACCTCCAAACTCGATCGGTCCGATGAAAACAGTTGACGCCTCTTTGGAGGAAAAACTGGAGCCTCGGTATACTAACTAGCCTTGATCGCCCGAACCGGTCAGGCGAGGATACGCTCTCTCGAGGGAAAACTAGAGCTCGCCAGACTATGACTTGATCGCCTATAAACCCGGTCGATCTGACGAGGACAGTTGACACCTCTCTCGAGGGAAAATCGGAGCCTCGCCTTATGAACTACGGGTATTAATCGCCTATAAACCAGGTCGGTCCGACGAGAACAGTTGACGCCTCTCTCGAGGGAAAATCGGAGCCTCGTCGTATGAACTACGAGCCTTGATCACATCCAAACTCGGTCGATCCGACGAGGACAGTTGACACCTCTTTTGAGGAAAACCGAAGCCTCGCCGTATGAACTACGGGTCTTGATCGTCTTCGAACCCTGTCGGTCCGACGAGGACAGTTGATGCCTCTCTTGAGAGAAAACCGGAGCCTCGCCGTATGAACTACGTGTCTTGATCGCCTCCGAACTCAGTCGATCCGACGAGGACAGTTGATGCCTCTCTCGAGGGAAAATCAGAGCCTCGCCGTATGAACTACGGGTTTGATCGCCTATAAACTCGGTCAGTCTGACGAGAACAGTTGACGCCTCACTTGAGAGAAAACCGGAGCCTCGTCATATGAACTACAGGTCTTGATTGTCTCCAAACCCGGTTGGTTCGACGAGGATAGTTGATACCGCTCTCGAGGAAAAATCGGAGCCTTGCCGTATGAGCTATGGGTTTTGATGAGCAAAGAGAATGACCTTCTTCTAAAAAGAAGGTCAGAGTTTCGCTGACAAAAGAAAGAAAAAAAACAAAACAAAAAATTTTTTTACCCTAGCACATGAACTTATGCTAGATAATTTCTCATCTAACGTAGAAGAATACTAGAGCATATGAGAGTTGTGTCTCCTTACTTGACTATATGAGTGTTTTTATAGATCCACTGTTGGGAGAATGAGAGAATAAATTTTTTTTTAAAAAAACTCATCTACTCATTATGACATTTAATTAGAAAAAAATCTTCTCATAATTATGGTATTTAATTTAAAAAAAATCATCTCATCATTATGACATTTAATTAAATAAAAACTCTCTATTCATCATGACATTTAATTAAAAAAATAAACTCACTCTCCTCATTATGATATTTAATTAAAAAAATCCATCTTTTTCAAGACTAAATGCCATATATATATATATATATATATATAATCAAATAAATAAGCATTCATAATTAATTAGTTAATAAATAAATTAATATATATAACATATGTAATTATAAATCGTAATAATAAGTAAAGTTATTTAATTAAAAAACATTTAATATATTTTTGGATGAAATAAGTAATGTCATCCAAAAATAGGAGCGCAACTGATATGATACTAAAAATTTCACTAATCGAGCACGAATCTTGATAAAGAATCGATTGGGACTCAACCCATCGGCACTTAATATAATTGAAAATTTATGGTTATGACTCTTAAATATGGAGTGTTTATAAATCGACCTTATGAAGAGTCCCAATCTAATTTAATTTCAAATTCAAATTAAATACATATGATGGAAGGAATCATTTCGTCAGATGAGTGATTTGGATTTTGTATGCAAAAACGTCTCATCTAATCTATAAATAACTATCATTCTTTAAGAAAAAAGAGAAGAGAGATTTCCAAGATCCTGATAATCGCAGCGTCGATTTGCCGCCGACCATTGCCAGCGGTGGCCCACCACCGCCAGCCGTCGCCGTCGGCCACCGCCGTCGGTCCATGCCGCCATCAACCACCGTCACCGATCACCATCGTTGGTCACCACTACCAACCGGCCGTAGCGTATGCACATATCGACATCACCGTTGCATCAACCACGCCACCGGTATCACCCGACCGTCCGCCGGTGCCAACATTTATCGATCATCGCATCGACCACCGAACCGCCGGTTATCGTTGGCATCTTCGCCGGTATCACTACCTCCACTGCCGTCGGCCGTGACATCATCGTTTGGCCATTGACTGCTTGTTCACACTACCACCGCTACTAATAATTACAATGCACGTAGATGTTATTCTCGATTTTGGGATTCACACTTTATATATCTCAGTATCGAGTATCACTTTGTATTTTAAAACGATATATAGTGGAAATTTTTTCTTTAAGTGGTGATTTTTCCCCTTTGCGGGGTTTTTCCATAAAAATTTTGGAATTTGTTTACTCTTCAAATATCTGCGCTTTGGATTTCAAGTGTAAGTAAATTTTATTCTATCATAATTAATTTTTTAGCACACAATAAATATTAAATTATAATATAAACCAAATTCAAACAAATATTAAATTATAATATAAACCAAATTCAAACATATAACACGCGATAAAGCGTAAATATATGATTGCGTAGTAATACATGAATGTAAATTTTCAAGAATAAAACACAGTCGTTTATCATACACGAGCAGTTAATTTCACAACCTTATATTATAAAAGAAAAATTAATGTTACATTATCTTCTTAATTAACTCTACTGAAATCTTTATTGACGGCAAAATATGATAACCATTAATTAGTGAGACAATATACAATCTTGGTGCCTTGAAATTTTTTTAATTATATTATTTTTTTGAGAATTTACATACATATTATAGAATTCTTATGTATTTATATATCTAATATATAAATTTTAATTTATATATATATATATATATATAATACTCTAATTTTTAATATTAGATCAAAAATATTATGATCACTCAATTTTTAAAAATAAAATATAATTTTTTAAGTATAAAAAAATATTAAATAAATAAATATCTAATTCTAAATATTAGATAAGTAAATACATAAGAATTATATGATATATATTCAAATCTTTTTATTTATTTTTTCGCTCTTTTGTTATTACATCTCAGATATTCTTCTCAAGCTAGCAACATATTTTATTAATATATAAAATATTCTACCAGACGGACTAAACAGCTACTTTTTTAAGGTGCTTCAATAAATTAACAAGCTTTTGAGCAAATATTCAAGACATCTTCTGAAGGTTATTAGGCTCAGTCAGTTTTATAATTCTGTGACCGCTCAAAAATTTATCTATCCAGAGACATTACCGAAAATAATAAAGGAGAATTTATATACATATCACATTATTTTTATATTTTTACATATCCTATATTTAAACTATATAAAATAATAAAATCAGGGTATAAAAAACGCCGTCTGTGGGATTCGAACCCACGACCACATGGTTAAAAGCCATGCGCTCTACCAGCTGAGCTAAGACGGCAAGTTTTATTAAAAAATTTTAATAGCAATTATTAAATAAAAACACATTTAAGGGTTATATACAATTTTTTTTTGTTCTCTTTTATCCTTATATGTGGTTCGCAGTGTAGAAAATCTTCTGAAAAGTGACGATACTAACTGTAAATTGCGGGCCGCCCGATGTTTCAGCCCAGATTATGGAGAAGTAGGCCGAAGGGGAATAAAAACTCGTAATGATAGGAAGTTATTTTGATCTTCACGTGAAGAGGTTGATCCTGTATATGTTATATATCTGGGTGATCTCAATTGACTCAGCATTGAATTAAAGTATATTTGAGTTTCTGTATTTTTAAATTTTTTGATTATATATTTATTTATAACGTGTTGTATGCACAGGTGGAATGACTGATATATTCGCTAGATGCCAATGGCGAACGTGACATCATATATGACTGAGCTGGATGGTTTGTTGCATACATAGGTAGGATGTGTAGAATATTTTTTTATTCTAATTTCTATAATGTATATTAATTTAATATAATTTTTAATATATACATGTGATTTGAGAAATATCACACTCGAGATCACGTAATCACAGCTACGCCGACTTCGATATGTGGTTGAAACGAGTCCCACTCATTAGCTGGAAGAGGGTGGAGTGATACTTACCTGATTGAGTGTTGCAATAGTTTGGACTCATACCCAAAGTTGATGTGGCACCAATAGACCCTACTTTCAAAAGGGTCGATGGTTGAGGTACAACAGATGTAGATTGAGCTGATTACCATCAGGTGCACATTACCGCTTGGGAGAGGCGGAGGGATTACATAGTCGAGAGCTTGGACGAAGATAAGGATAGGTTGACTATATCAATCGCATGTCGGTCGTGATCTTGGGCTTCTCTATTTACCTCGACAGATCCTCTCACCACTTACTATCCCAGAGTACCTGTAGAGTGTATATATGTAAGTATTAATATAAGTTTTGTGTTAAATTCAATATGTTAAATACCTATTTGAGGCTAATTTCAAATGTTATTTTTTTCATGCAGTCAAAGCACATCTTGGTGATTTTGGACATCTTTCAACCGTACTTCGGCCATATAGATGAGCACGAGTTATGGGAGTTGTAGATAGGTACGAGGTGTTATGCAGAAACTTGAGATTGCAGGTACATATCGGTGACCCACATTATGGATCGGAGCCTACAGAGGATGTTCCATAGCATGATTGGGGCGCTAGACCATTTACATATGCTGATATAGGTTATTCTACATACCAGCCTACCTATGAGTCACAACCATCTTTCTTCCCATCATAGGACTTTCCTATGCAGACTTCTGAAGATCTTGCATTGGAGGACCACCATCAGCTGCGTGATTGTCCACCACGTGCACCTGATCAGTATACACCTGAGAGTGGTGCGATTCCACACAGGCGATGGAGGCATTAGCTGTTTAGGATAGTGTGGCCTGTGTATCTGTACTATATTGGTTCGTGTATGTTTTATTTTTCTTTTTGGATTATGTTATAGTAGATGTTTTATTTTTTTATATATATCTTGGAACTTTATTATATTGCATTATTTTGTTGCGTCGAAAACCAGTAGAGTGAAAGTTAGCCTTGTCGACAACGCAAATAATACGTAATTAAAGAGCTAACAAGAGACACCTGCACTTTTAACGTGGAAAACCTCAAAAGAGGGGAAAACCACTGGCCAGCCCAAAAAAGCTTCCACTATGTATCTGCTTCAGAGTACAGTCTTCCCATACAAGATTCTGTAATTGCATATGGAGAAAAATACCTATGTAACAACGATCGATTGTGTAATTGATGGTGAAGATGTGGTAACTCCTGGGAATAGTGGTACAATTAGTGATGAAGGTGGTTGATGACCGTGGTGGGGTGTGACCTTGCTTGGAGGATCTTCAAGCTTCGTGAGCTCTCTTCCTCACTTGGCTTTTCCTCTTCTTCCGCCGGACTCTTCCTTTTCTTCCTTGTTTGACTCTTCCTTCTTCTTCTTCCTTCGCATTGACAAGGATCGCCGACGGGCACGGCTATGGTGGTTGACGACCCGAGCTTGGCTCCTTCTCTTCTTCACTTGTTTCAGCCCTCTTCTTCACTTTTTTCTCTCCCCTCATGTGAGGAATGAGTTCTATTTATAGATGGGAGGAGGGGCCTGTAATTTATGCAAAGTCTGCCACTCCTCTTGATCGGACGGCTTAGATGATTCCTTCGATCATTTGATATATTTTGAGCATTTGGATGCCCAAATGAAGTCAAATTATGAGATCTTAGGCTCGTTAGATCCGCCGAGACGCCGATTCGGACTATAAACACCCATATTTGAGAGCTGTTTTTGAGATTTAATTGATGTCCCAAAGATTCCAATGATATTTGCTTTCGATCTCGACCTTTGACTCAAAATCATATCGCTGACATCAAGATTTGTGCTTTGACTAGTGGTATTTTGAAAGCCATATCTGTTCCCCTATTTTTGGATGACATTAGCTTAATCATCCAAAATATACGTCAAATGCTCAAAATAACGAATTGGAAGTTTTCAGGCGATCACATGTCGGGTCATTTACAGGCGTAGAGCGCGTAAGCTGGCCAGCATACATGGGCGCGAAGCGCTACGCTGCTGGCCCCCATGAAGGTGGCATCTGGGTCGGGCACTGGCGGCCGATGATCGAATGACGGCCCTGGTGGCCACGGAACCGCTGGGTGGTTACGCCATCGGGTCATGCTCGGGCCGGTCGCGCTCGCGGGTCAGCCGCGCCATTCCACGTGATCTGCTCGTCGCGGCCATTCCGCTGCGGACGGCCGCTGTCACGGCCGGTCGCTGACGCTCGGTCGCGACACCCGCATCCGGGTCATGGCCATTCGCTGCGGTTGGTCGGACCATTCCGCGACGATTCGTCGCTGGCCGTCCGGTGAATGCTCTGTCGACGGGTCGATCGTCAAGGATAGCGCTCATGACCGCTGTCACATACCGGCCGTGACGCGCTACCTGCCCGGGCCGAGATCTTGGGAGGTTTCAGCCGCTTTGAACCGCTTTTGAGGGGTTTTACCATTTCCCTTGAGGCTATAAATACCCCTGCGAGGGAGAGGCATACCTTTCCCTCCCTTTCTTCTTGAGTGAAAGTCCTTTGCGGCGAGAATCAAGACCCACGGCCATACAGGCTCCGCCTCAGGGTGTAACCAACGACCGACCGTCAAGGTTATCAAGACCCGCTCACGACAGGCTCCCCGAAGGGTGTAAACAAACCTGGACCGACCGGATTGAGGCGATCAAGACGAGAGTCATACGCGCAAGGCTCCGCCTCGGTGTAAACTAACCTCGGACCGACCGGATTGAGCGATCAAGACCCACGACGTCGTGGCGGCTTCCGCCCCGGCGACCGCCCGCTTGATCATCCGGTTAGAGGTGATCAAGGCCCACCAGACGTCGATTCCGCCCGGCCTGCCCGGCGCTCGCCGGACCGTCGTGAGGATCAAGGCCCACGCAGATACGCCGTGGTTCCGGCGCATCGCCGGACCGTCCGGTTAGAGGCGATCAACCCACTCTGCAGATACGCCGTGGACCCGGCGCATCGGCCCGTCGACGTCCCGGAGAGGCACGGCCCACGCGATACGCCGTGGTTCCGGCGCATCGCGGCCGGACCGTTGAGGTGATCGCGCCCACGACGCCGTGGTTTCGCACTGCCTCGTCGACCGTCCGGGTCCGGAGGCGATCACGGAGACGGGCGACGGCGATGCTCGATGATGGTGGCCGCGGATAATCCGACGATCGATGGTGGACCGGCGAGATTGGCGATGGTTCAGCTTGATAATTGATGTCGTTAACTTGCATGTTGAGATATAATTGAATTGCCGAGGATTTTGACCCATCCGGTGGTTGTTTATCGAGTGTTATCCGATGACATTAACTGTGAGTGGGTACAAAGTTTTGACCTTTCCTAGGTTATTGGAATATTATTCGCCGACGCTAACTGTATGGAAGAGGCCGCGGAAGTCCACCAAGGACTTTTGACCTTTCCGGGTTGTTTGTCGAATTTTGCTCGATGACATTAACGCATGGAAGAGGCCGCGGAAGTCCACCAAGGACCTTTTGACCTTTCCGGTTGTTAGTCGAAGTCGATGACATTAACCCGTATGGAAGAGGCCGGAAGTCCAAGGACCCGACCTTTCCCGGTTGAAGTCGAAGTTTTACCGATGACGCAACCCGCATGGAAGAGGTCGGAAGTCCACCAAGGACGTTTTGACCTATCCCGGGTTAGTCGAGTTTTACCGATGTTAACCCGATGGAAGAGGTCAAATTGACGAGTGACGCGGCACGCGTGGCCGCGATGACCGACAATGGCGATGACCGGCTAAGACGGCCGCGATGGATGTCGACCGCAACAATGCGGATGACCGCGACGGCGGCCGGGCTGACGGGTGGTCAGCCGAACCGGCACGATGCGCGGCGAAACGTGGCCGCGAGACCGATAAATGGCGGCGACCGCCAAGATTACCTACGATGGTCGCGGCGCGACCGCGATGGTGGGCCGCGATGACCGACCTGGTTGGCGGCCGACGGGGTGGTCAGCGAATCGGCGACGAGTCGACGCGGCGACGACGTCGGTAGAGCGCGATGACCGATGGTGATGACCGCGGCGATGGTTTGCCATGGTCGCGTAGGACCGGCGACGAAGTCCGCCGGATGACCGCACAATAGTGGTTGGCGGCCGACGGGGTGGTCAGCGGCAACGGCAGAATGACGGCGGGCGACCGACGTAGTCGCGATGACCGCATATGGTGATGACCTAAGATTGCGATGGTTGGCGAAGGACGCCTAGCCGACGGCAGACTGGCGACGATGAGGATTTTTGACCCATCCGAGGTTGTCGAGTGTTATCCGGCGACATTAACCGCAGTGGGTACAAAGTTTTGACCTTCTGGTTGTTGTCGAAGCTTTGCTCGATGACATTAACCCGTATGGAAGAGATCGCAGAAGTCCACCAAGGACGCTTTTGACCTATCCCGTTTGTCGTGTTTACTCGATGACGTTAACCCGCATGGAAGAGGTCAATATTTATGAGCTTGTAGCCGAGTTGACCATTGATCTTTGCCTTTCGCTGGTGTTGCCGACTTGCTTATCTTTGAGATTAAGAGTTGCCCCGGGGTATGTCCGTATGAGTCGATTGATTCTTTTCCAATTGACGTGGATATCTTTGTTGAATGGGCCTTCGATTTCTTCTTTGATGGGACCGTGGTTCGGGGTGCTTTTATGTCTCTCTACGATTATCCAAATTGTCGATGTGCATTAATAGCCTCATCAAGATTTGTGCTTCCACGATGAACTAAGTCGATATGACCGACCGTGGTCCCGCGCATGAGTGATGAGTAAATGGCCTGACGGAGCCCTCCAAGAAAAACTCCTCTTAATAGTTCGAGTTTACCTGTGTATTTGGCGAAGCTTCTAAGGAGAACCTCTGAAGTATTCTTTAAGTGATTCACCGCTCGTTGAATGTCGAAAGATGGGAGGAATCCTTAATGATTCTCGCTTGCGAACTGCTCCACAAAGAACCCGGAAGTTCGAGGTATGGATGGATCCCTTGGAAGAGAGTAGAACCGCGCGAAGCTAGCTTTTGAGGGTAAGAAAGACCCGACAAAGCAAAGGTGTCGAGCTTGTGGATATGCATGATACCTGAATGGTAATGTGTTCGTGGGTCATTGCCCCATCATAGAATCAATGCTCTAAGCTTAAAACCCACGGAATTGGATGTTGAAGAATGACTTTAGCTAAAGGTGATGACTCTCATAACCGCGTGGGTGAAGATGATTGCCTTGAAGGTGAAATTCATCTTGTATTAAGCCGCATCGCTAATGTCATGACGAGCGGATTAACAAGATGAGCGTGTGAAGCTATCAACAACGACGGGATTAGTAACGCTGAGTCGCACGATGGATGAGTGGAACTAGCAGTGTCGGAGATCTTACGCCTCCATCGAGGAACTGTCGAGGATTAGCGTTTTGACCTCGCAACGACCGATCTTGGGGAGATGTTTGCCGTGAATACGTTGTAATCCTTGCAAAAGTCGGATCATTTTATTTTGAGACTCCTCCATGACACGATCTTCCAAAGAGATTCGCCCGCCTCAACTTACGCCCTTTCGTGGATGGGTTTTGAGAATGACGGAGTTGGAGGGGAAGAGACGTGTGCCTATTGGCCATAACGCGGATGTTCACGGAATTGGTTGAAGGGTTTTCTTCCCCGACACGCCAAACCGCTTAAAACCGGTAGAGTGAAAGTTTACGCCTTTAGCCTTGTCGAAGTCCAAAGACACACACGTGTAATTAAAGAGAACAAGAGACACCTGAATTTTAACGGAAAACCTCAAAAGAGGGGAAAACCACTGGCTAGCCCAAGAAAAGCTTCCACTATGTATCTGCTTCGAGTAGTAGTCTTCCGACGATTACAAGAATTGCATATGAGGAGGAAAACAACTATGTAACAAGATCGTCAAATTGTAATAGGTGGGTAACTTCCTGGAATACGTGGTACAATTAGTGATGAAGGTAGTTGATGACCGCCGAGGGTGGACCTTGCTTGAGGATCTTCAAGCTTCGAGCCTCTTCCTCCTCACTTGGCTTTTCCTCTTCTTCCTCACTTGACTCTTCCTTTTCTTCCTTGTTTGACTCTTCTTCTTCTTCCTTGCTCCGCATTGATCGTGCAAGGATCAACACTGGTCCATGGTGGACGACACGATGGTTCTCCTCTTCTTCACTTGTTTCAGCCCTTCTTCTTCACTTTTTTTCTCCCCATGTGAGGGATAGTTCTATTTATAGATGGGAGGAGGGGCTCAGAATTTATGCAAAGTCCCGCCACTCCTCGACATCTTAGAATGGTTCCTTCGATCATTTGATGTATTTTGAGCATTTGGATGCCCAAATGACGCCTAATTATGAGATCTTAGGCTCGTTAGATCCCTGCCGACGCCGATTCGATTATAAACACTCCATATTTGAGAGCTGTTTTGAGATTTTATTGATGTCTCAAAGATTTCAATGATATTTCAAGTGCTTGATCTCGATCGGTTTTGACTCAAAATCATATCGCTTTCGACATCAAGATTTGTGCTTTGACTAGTGGTATTTTGAGAGCCATATCAATTTTGATAATCTTCTATGCGTTTGGATGCAAGTAATTTTCTATTTTCTCTTTTACTATCTATTTCACCATCATTTTGAACAATAGAGCCTAAGTATCTGAGTCGCTCACTCTTTTCAATGACTTGTTCACCTAATGTTATAACACTAATACTATAACTTCAAGAACTAAAATTACACTCCATATATTTAGTTTTAGATCTACTTAAATGAAAACCTTTAGACTCTAAGGTTGACCTCCATAATTCAAGCTTCTCTTGGGCTCACTCAATAGTCTTATCAACAAGAAGAATTACATTAGCAAAAAGCATATACCAAGGTAAAAAATTACCGATCCTTGATGTAAATGACTTGAAGCATATTCAAGTCATTTACATCAACGATTAGTAAAAAATTGCCGATCCTCAATAGTCTTCCTATAATTGCCTAGTAAGAACATCCATATCTAAAGCAAAAAAGATAAGGTCATAAAGCCGACCCTTGATGTAATAGCTCTACTGTACATATCCTTAATGACCTCAATATGCCTAATATTAATTCACTTTAACGACTTGAGTATGCTTAATGACTTGGTGTAACTCAATTGAAATAAAAAAAAAATTGTAGATATTACAGAGCTAGTAAGTTACTACGACAAAGAGCTTATAGTCATGGTACTAGCTCCTATACCACAAATTAGCTATCCCCGCCACGCGAATTTGACGCGGGCATACTACGCCCAATTTAATTATACTTATTTCTTAATTTTTTTTAATGATACTTAAATTATTAATTACATTTTAAAACATACTTAAATTAAAAATAAACTATCTCATAATCGAAGTGTTGTAGGTGACAAGTGGATGATGATGATGATAAATAATTTTTTTAGGAAAATTTACATACATTTCCTACGATTCTTATGTATTTATATATCTAATACCTAAAATTTGATATTTATTTATATAATATATTTTTTATATTTAATGTGCATTTCACTTTTTAAAATGAGTGATGATTATATTTTAGATATGATATCCAAGTTTGAGGTGCTATATATGAAAAAAATAAATTTTATGTATTAGATATGTAAATACATAAGAATTTGTGTGCTATGTATGTAAATCTCTCTTTTTTATTATTTGCTATTGCATAAATTAATTTGCTTTCATTTATTATGACATCTAGTTACTAAGTCATTTATTATTGTACAAAAGGTTCATTTCTTTAGCAGTAAATAAAACAGATAGTTTTTAAAAAAAATTAATTTTATTTATTTTTTGTATATCCAAAAAAAGATCATCATTTTAATAAAATATACTATTTTTAAAGTTCAATTTTTAATTCAGGCTTCCTTAGAGTTATAATTCTTTTAATGAAATTTTTAATCAACCTTTGTGTACTGAGCATCATCATCTACATATCAATCCTCCATCATTTTAAGATGATCTTCTATTATAAAATATTTATGAGCTATTTAGGATCAATTTTATTTTATATTTTTATTTTATTTATTTTTTATATTAGTTTTTAAAGATATATTATTTAGTATGTTTTTAAAATTTTTTATTTTTTATTTTTAATGATAGTCATAATAATTTTTAGGTATTTTGAATATTTTTAAAAATAATAATTATGACTAAAATATATTTTATATTTAAACAAAATAAAATAATAATAAGAAACAAAAAAATAAAAAATATAAATGATCTCAAATGACTAGTTAGGATTTCTCGCATTATTAGTGTTTTGACAAATCTGTCTCTAATTCATTCAAATGATTATCATTCACATGTCACAATCATTATCTTCACGCATCTTTATTTGAATATCATTTATACACCCACCGCCCTTAGCTCAATTGATGAGGGCGAACGCACCGGTACTCCTGCATCAAGATTCGATTCCACTTCAGTGACGCTCTACCTTCGTAGTGAAAAGAAATGGCGTCGCACTGGGCAATGTTGACAGGCTCACCCGGATACTACGCCCAAGTCACACGCCATATAATGCGGACAGAGCGCACCTCGTCACCAAAAAAAAAAAAAAAAAATGTCATTTATACTCTCAATTCTAAGATTCTATTTGGGACAATTTTTTCATTTAGATCATTACCATACTTTCATTTCGTTACTTTTTTTCATGCTTCTAAGGAATTCATACGATAAAAAACTATTTTTTATATAAAAAAACTAAATTATTTTTAAAAAATTATTTTTAAGATAACTAATCTATACTAACCTTTATTAAAAAATTTAAACCCCCTCCTGAAAATAATAATAATATTATTATTATTATCACATATCAGATGTAAATAAAATCTTAATTGAATAAATAAATATCATAAAAGCCATACAAAGCAGGAATATAGAGGAAATATGATTGACATTGTTAACATTTCTATAGCTTTTTAGCAAAATTAAAATCTTTTTTTTTTCTTTTGCAGGCCACCTATACTATTATTCATTGACAATTTTAAGTTATTAAAGTTTATCCGTTTAATCATATTATAAAATGTTTGATATTAAATATCGTTATTTGTGCTGTATATGTCATTTTATTTATATTAATGCATAAAATAATTTTAAAATTCATAGTAAACATGAAGATAAAATCATAAATCTTGTCTAATTTAGCGTAAAGTCCATTTTTTTGTAATTATATTCAATATTTGTGTTATTTCATGAGTCATATTTATATTAAAGCCAAATCAGACATAACAAATTTATATTTAAAGAGATTTACATACATACTATACAATTATTATGTATTTACATATATATATATATATATATATATATATATATATATATATATATATATATATATATATATATATATATATATATATATATATAACATTCTAATCTTTAATATCACATCAAAAATATTATTTTATTCACTTTTTAAAAGTGAAATGTATCTTTTTAAATATAGAAAAGTGTTAGATAATTAAATATCTAATTTTAGGAGTTAGATATGTAAATATGTAAGAATTGTATGATATGTGTATAAATTTCCCTATATTTATAGTGGTTACTTGAGTGCGACACAATATGGGCCATAGTGGGCTACCATTGGTCAAGCTATTTAAAGGCCCAAAAAGCAATGAATTAGACTTATAGCAAGGCCTCCAACATGATTCTTCTATGCTATAAATCGATAATGCGAGCAATATTGTTAGGGTTCAAAAATGGAGAGAACATATGAAGAGCTTTTTGTGACCAAATAGCTTTAAATAAACATGAAAGTTATAATCTTTACGCATTCTTATTATTTTGATTTAAATAATGTTTTAAATAAAAAAGTCCTGGATCTTAATACCTAATCAGTCAAACTAGTAATGTTCGACAACCTTATGGCTTTTTTTAAGTAATTATTTTAATTTTTCCTTCCCATCGTCTTCTAAATTAATATAATTGATTCAAATATTTTTAATTAATAGGATATTTGGGGTTTCTTTTATTTCTTATTTTTAATTTAATTTTATTATATTTTTATTTTAATTTAAAATATATATATTTGATATATTTAAATAAATATGTTTAAATTTTATGTAATAATGATTAGCGACACTGTTAGCAGTATTCAATGATAACGTTAATACAAATCAATAAGATAATAGCAATAATGTGACTGATAATGGTGAACTGCAACTAGAGACAGACCCTTAAACTTTATAATTTCTTTTATATGAAACAATCAAATTAGTCATTTGACTCTCGTAAAAGTTTTTTTTTGCTTTTACTTTTATCATAACATATAAATTTATTCCTCTGAGAATTTAGGTTGATTCCGCCCCTGACCTCTAATTGCCAATAAAATGGATGTATGTTGTCTCCAAAATGATTGATGCATTATCTTTAACACTAATGTTAATATTTGTTAGGGCAAACAATATTAATACTTTTATCACAAATAATGTTGGTATATACTGTCACTAAGCTTTGTATTCATTATTTCAGTTAATTTCAATCACTAATATTGATGTCTAATATTAATAACAATGTTAATGCTATAGATAATATTAATGACCACCATCATTAATATAAGTAGCCATTAAATTAGACCGGTTTCATTGTGTAGTAAAGATCAGATTCACTTTATGCATTCTATAAAATTTTACGTGTATGCAAGAAAGAAATACATTATATTTATTTGAGGCATTTAAAATACATCAGAAAGGACTACTTATGTGACTTTGAAATACACTCAAAAACGAGCGTATTTTGATTACGCGGAGCGCAGAGCGGAGCGAAACGCATGGGAAAAAAAAAATTTCTGGGAAAAAAAAAATTTCTTTTTCTTTTTGGCGGAGCGGAAAGCAAATACATTGTAAACTCTTTTTTATATATTTTTTTTCTTTTGGCCAAATTAGACTTTCAGATCATATTATTTTTCTGGGAAAAAAGAAATTTTTTTTTATTTCGATTTCAATTTTTTTTTATAGCTTAATTATAATTTAATAAATATAATTATATTTATTTAAATTGATGATAAATAATTCATCATAAATAAAAAAAATTAAAATAATTATTAAATTTTAGTTTATTTAGCAAAAAAATAATTAATGAGTAAACTATTTATTAAAGAAAAAATATTTAATAAATAAATATTAAATCATAACTTGACGATTAATTTATTTAATAAAAATTCCTATTAATTAATTAATATTTAATATAGTAATAAAATTATATATATATATATATATATATATTAAATTCATTATGTTAATATAAAATGATAATATTCAAATTTTATTTATTTATAACACTAATAATTAATATCTTAGAAAATTTAAATTAATTACTAATAATTAGATATTCAAATACATTATATTTGTATTTGATTTTATTTATTTTTTAGTCAAGAAAAAAATTTTATTTATAATTTATTTATATTTTAATATATATATATATATATATATATATATATATATATATATATATATATATATATATATATATATATATTAAATTAAATTAATTAATAATAAATCATAATTAATTTATATATAATAAAGTATTCGAATCTGAAGATTTACTTTACATTCATCCAACCAAACGTAAAAAATAGTTTATATTTACTTTACACACAACTAAACAATAATAAAATATTCGTAATTAATATTCACTTTTATAATTTATTTTTTTTTTAACTGATTCTAAACGCAGAATCAAAATAAGACATAATGCTCTCGGTATGTCAGCCATGCTCAATATATTAATTTATTTATATAATATGATTATATAAGCCTTAATTAGTCACTCGAGAGTTTTAATAATGCCAAATTGATGCAATTATTTACAAGCGTGCCTACTCAGCCACATAAATTATGTTATGGTTGCGCTATTTTAAAATTTTTTATCTTTCAATTTAAATTTAAACTCAAACAATATAATGATGAATTTCTCTTGCTGGCACTAATACTCTACTCTTCTTATGCGTTAATCTCAAGGTTTTCAATAAAATTAACAGATCTAGTCAATAGTTGCCATATAATAATAAGTATTGTTCTAATAAATTAAAAATATAAAAGCTTTTATGAGGATGACTAAAATATTTTAGTTTTCTTTTTGTAATATTCACAGAAAAACTTCTTTGTCGTAATTTTTGTATTACTAATGCGTGAGATTAAATTAGAATTAAATTAATTAAAATTAGTTATCATTATACACATCGAATGCTTACTTGACTACGAACTTGATTTAATTTAATTTGTTTCTCACTGGAATTTTAACATAAACTCATAGAAGAGAATAATAATGAAAGATATCTGATAATGCTCGTAAAAAATCATCTAATCTCGATTTTCGTAAATCATCTAATCACATTTCAGCAGCTACAAATAACCGATGCCTCGACGAGACGAACATACAACATCAAGCATAGATCCAACTCAATCGACTCGGATCAAGCTATCGAGCATGAAAATGGATCCCGATCCCAAATGGTCACCAAAATCGATATTTATAGTCGATCGAGGCTGCCAAAACGAATCCAACCAAGAGATCACCCAATTCCGACATCATTAAGGCACCTGATCATCAAAATACACCGTCGATCGGGGATCGCGACCGCCGTCCACGGAGTGGTTATGGGAGTGGTTGAGTTTTCCACAATTTCTGCCCGCCACTCCCAAAAATCTATAAATAGAGCTTCTCACCTTAAAGGACCGAATCGATTTGAAGACCGAGAGCTCGAGAACCTCCGACTTCGACGATCTAACACCACCGCCACCACCGAAGTCAAGATCGAGCGCCTCTGGAGATCGCTGAGGACTAGAAAGACCGCGCCGCTCCTTTCTCCTCAAGATCAGGGTTGCTTTAAGATCCGCTCCCGCTGGGAAACTTCTCCTTGGGTTGAGTTGATATTGTATTTTTCTACACTCTAATATTGTTTCCTCAGAACACCTTCTTCTCCAACTAACGAGAAGCAAGGACTGATCTTTGAACACATAGTGAAAGTTCTGATGCAAGGCCCCGGTTTTTTCCCTTAACGGTTTTCCAATATAACCCCTGTTCATATCCCCCGCTTGTGTGATAATTTTGCCACGAATTAAGATCTCGTGATCTACCGAATAAAATTTCTAAGACGCAATGCTTACCTGTGGGAATGCTCTATATATCTCCACTATGGTTGGTAAACGGTTTGCCCAACGCCCTCATTCTCGATCAAGACGCCAAGTCTCCAACACTTCTACATAATGACTCTGTCTCGGTGAGGGTCCCAGCCCTCTTGGAAGATCGGCTCAAAGGATGGAGGATTCCTGAACGAAATTCTTCGACTCTGCGAGGACCGAAAACGCTCCAACACACCGAAGAGCCATGTGTTCGCACCCTCAAAGATAATCCGATTTTCTTCCCGAGAATGACTACCGAATGCGGATCAACAAGTGAGAACCTCGGCACCACATCCAGATGTCAACTGATACCGCTCTACTCACTAATGAATGGTTTGAATACACACGGTGAAGAGTTGAACAACCTGAATGATCCATTCTCCGCCGCTTCTTCCAAAACTCGCCCGCCACGAGATCATCTCAATAATTCGACGAGATTCAAGCTTCCCAAAGATGGACTTACGATGGCACAACCGATCCAGACGAGCATATCGATCACTTTCGAACGAGCATGCACATTCAAGTAAATGACTGCTCTCAGGTCGTATTCCCGACTCTCAAAGGACAAGATTTGGTTTCCGCCGCTAAGGGTCCGTCCATCATTTGGAGAGATCGCGATTTTTTGTAGAGCCTCGCAAGAGAATCATCGTGATTCATCACATCTCTCCGAATCCGCCGTAACGATGGAGAGTCCTCAAAGAATTTCCGAGGTTCTCCTCAAGCCCCGAAAGATACCGTGAGTAGATCCGTAACTTTTGAGGGCGAGCTTCTGAGGACTCCGCCAGATGTTTCTATTCATCATTAATGCGAGACCCATTCTATGTCGACTGTCCACGAATAGAGGCACAAATCTCACGAAAGCTATCGCTCATCTACAGCTTGAACCACCAAGCGAAGCGAAGAAGGTTCCCAAAGGTGATGTTCAAACATCTCAAAAGAAGAGAGGCATCAACCTCCCCAAAACCTCCAACTCCTCGATGACTCAATCGAGAGGAAATAATGCTTCAACACGCCATGCAACATCCTACCGGTTATTCAGAAGAGGATGGGCCGCTCACCTTTAAAGCGGAATTGGAAATCAAGAGAAATTCTCGCCACCACCGCAGGCACACCAAGAGTGCCACCAATCAAGGAGGAGATTGACTAATACGCCAGGGTATCCAGCCGCTTTATACAAAACCAACCCGCTCTCAAAGAATGCCGGGGCAACCGAGGAACCGCCAAGTTGGCCTGAGAGATAAACAATTGGAGGGCTGTTATCAGCCAAATATTCATTCCGCCTTCAAGAGTGAGTCAAGAAGTCTCTGACCATTCTATCACCTTTGATGATTTAGATCTAGAGGCTTCATCCCACATCAAGATCCCCTTGTCATCGCGGCATGGTGATCCATGCTTCAATATTAAAAGGATATTGATCGACAATGGAGTTCGGTTGATGTTCTTTTACTCCACTTTCTTAGCATGGGTATAAAGAGAAGCTTCAACCCGCGGCCAATCGTATGGATTTGATAATCGACGATAGTGGAAGGGACAATCGCCTTCCCGTAACTTGGAGAATTTCCACACGCGACCCACGATACAGAACCCACTTGATACAATTTATTGTAGCCAAGTCGAGTCCGTACGGCAATATTGGGAGACCTCTCAGCTATATTCGAATCACATCTGCGCTCACCAAGATCGGCGGCAAGATCAACATTACGGTGAATCTCATCGAGAACTCGAATTTACGGATGAGGATGCCTCTCAAGATGTAATTTGTCTTCCTATCTCGATCCATCGCGAAAGGTGAAGGTGGGATCGTCGAATCGAAATCGTATGAGATTTTGTAAAATCAAGATATCTTTGCCCGAGCGCATCGATATTCGCATTGACTAAGTCATTACACTCTCAAAGTTGACTCAACCTACAAGTCTGATACGTAAGAACCTTCGCTTCAACGACAGCAGTCAGAACAAGAAATCACCAAACTGGAAGTCTTCATTCGAGAAGTCTACTACCCACCCGGTTGGCTAACGTAGTGTTAGTCAAGGCCAACGGTCGGAGAATGTGCATCGACTACCGACCATCGTGCATGCCCAAAAGATAGCTTCCCCAGTCGTGACGACCAACTTGATGCGACATCGACATCGATGTCGAGCTTCATGGATGCCTATTCGCTACAAGCACAACCTGTGATAGTCAAAGGTCCTTAGGACTTCCACCACTTCTTCCATACAGGTTAACATCGCCGTGAACGCCTGATAAACAACCTGATAAGTTGGCAATCCTCTATGACGCCTACAACTTTCTCCATAACAAAGTTAACATCATCGTAAACGCCCGATACACAACCTCGATAGTCAAAATCCTCGCCGGATCAATTCGAGATCTTCCATACACATCGCCGAGTAACGCTCGATAAACAACCTGATAAGTTGGCAATCCTCTATGACGCCAATTTTCTCATAACATCATCGAAAACGCCCATACACAACCTGGATAGAAAATCAGAGAACCTCATAAATATATTCCAAGTATCATGCCGAAGTAACGCTCGATAAACAACTCGGATAAGTTGGCACCCTCTATGACGCTACAACTTTCTCCATAACAGTTAACATCATCGAAACGCCCATACACAACCTGGTCAAAATCTCCGATTCAATTCGAGATCTTCCTATGTTAACATCCGAGTAACGCCATAAACAACCTGATAAGGCAATCTATATCGCCTAATTTTTCCATAACGTTAACATCATCGAAACGCCCGATACACAACCTAGATAGATAGAGGTTCAGAGAACCTCTATAAATATATTCGCGTTAACATCATCGGTACCATCGATAAACAACCTCGATGTCAAAATCCTTAGGATTCTAACCCGACCTCTTCCATAGTTAACATCGAATCACGCCGACAAACAACTTGATAGGAAAATCCTTACGGATCAACTCGACCTCTTCCATAGTTAACGCCATCGAAGTCACGCCGACAACAACCTGATAGGTCAAAATCCTCGATTCAATTCAACCTCTTCCACAAGTTAACGCCATCGCACACACTCCAATAAAAATCCGCTGGTCAAAGATCCCCCGGCCGCAACACTGCCGACTAGCCGCCGGCCATCACCGCCGCCATCACCGACCTCCGTTATCTCCAATCGCTGGCTATCAATTATCGCCGGTTATCATGCATCGACGCTCCGCTACCGGCTGAATCTGTTGCCGGCCATCGCTTGACATCGCTTAATTTACTATCGACGCTCGCTTTTACCGTGCGGTGCTTCAGCATCGTTGTTGACCATCTCGTTTGGCCATTAACCATGTCCACTACCGTCGCGGCTACTACCGCTCATCTTTACTTTCACCATCATTATCCTCGACTACCGACGCCACTCATCACTACCGCCGCTGCCTTATTGGGTCGCCACCATCGTCCATCGCCAACCCGCGGATCGCTCTTCATCGCCTAAAACCCGGACGGCCTGTCTTGGCCACGCTTCGATGAAAATTATTCTGGGAGAGTGCCCAAACTCAGTGGGGAGAACACCGCTTGTGAGAAAGAGGTAGAGGTTGATCCAAAAAGAGTGCCCAAACTCCCACCGGGGAGGGCTACACTCTAAGAGAGAAGGAGATCCAAAAAGAGTGCCCAAACTCCCACCGTGGAGGGCTATGCACTCTAAGAGAGAAAGGAGAAGAACGCTTTCCCTTTTGAGGGGTTTTATGACCCCTTCAGGGGCAAAACGTAAAACCGCACAAAATCGTTAAAACCTGCTCTGGTTCTCGCCTCACAACTCATCAGCCACGCAAACCGATCAAGGCTCAGCTTTGCTGTCACAAGGCCTGCTACAAGCCGTCAAAACTCGGTCACCTGTCGGTCGCCGGCCTCGGGCGCAACCGCCGCCATGGTAACCGCCGCCACGAACGCTGACCGCTTCTGGTAAGCGGTCAGAACTGCTCCATTCTCGCCACAATACCCGCCAAATTGCGTTTCAACACGCTCATGATTTCGCCTGAATTACCAGCTCATCCTGCCTCGTCAGTGCGTCTGCCCGACCACTGACCCCTCAATCTTGATACATCGTATCTGGCGTCCATATGGCATACAGATGCTACTTCGCATCTATGTAAGTAACGCGCTGGCTATCCACGCGCTCATGCACCGGAAGCTCGTTCGCCTGATCGATCCATCTGAATTCTCACAAGATATTTACACATATGGCCCCGCATAGTTATAATATCGTTACAAGACTGTTTTCTCAAAATGCGAGCGATAATTCTCAAATTTCATGAGAATTTGCTTTTCGTGATATATATATTTTGACCGAGATAATGTCACCCAAAAAATAGTCGACACGCTAAAATTAATCATCAAGACGAATCTCAAGAAAATGCTTCGATCTAATCACCGAAAGTTTTAAACCGACGCCTCGGCGAGCAACATAAGAATATCAGATATAGCCGATCCAACTCAATCCACTGATCAAGATCGATGAAAATGGATCCGATCCGCCAAATGGTCACCAAAATCGACATATTTATAGATCGAAGGCGGCCAAAACGAATCCAACGAATCCAGATCACCCTTCTACATCATTAAGCACATCATCAAAATACACCGTCGATGGGATCGACTGCCGTCCGATGCTATGGAGTGGTTGAGTTTTCCACTAATTTACAAGGCTCGCCACTCCCAAAATCTATAACAGCTTCATTCTCACCTTAAGGAATCAGGACTGAGCGAGAACCGACCTCGACGCCGGATCAAGACTACCAGCTACCACGCAGGCTCAAGATCGTGAGCTCGCCTGTGAGATCGCCAGAGGGAAAGAAGCAGCCGCCTCTTTCTCAAGATCAAGAGCTGTAAGATCCGCTCTCGCCGCGAAACTTCTCCTCGGTCGAGTTGACCGACAGATTTTTTCACACTCTAATATCATTTCCGTCAGAACACCTTCTTCTCCAACTAACGGAAGAAGCGACCAGATTCAACACATAGAAAGTTCCAGCGCCTGCGTGGTTTTTTCCCTTAACGTTTTCCAATGATAACCTTTATATCCTCGCTGGATAATTTTGTACGAACAAGATCTCATCTACCTAATAAAATTTCAAGACGAACAATCTTAATTTGGGTGAGTTTTAACTTTCAACTAAAAGATATTGAATTCAAATTTTTACACATATGTGATATATATGAGTTTAAGAATTAAATTAAATCGCTCAAATCCAAAGAAAAAAAAAACAATAATGTGAAAAGCTGAAGTATAAACATAGAATTATTATAATTTTTTAACGAATTTATGAAGTGTTAAAAACGTGAGCAATACGTCCTATCATAAAGGCAAAGTTTGACTTTTTCTTGGAATTTTTTTTTAATTTTGGAATATTATAAGTCTCAATTAGCTCAAATTAATATCTATAAGGAAATAAATTAATTATAACAAATAAAAAAAAAATACAGAGGGACTGAATTAGAATAGATAAAACCCGCGGAAACTCAAATAAACACAAAATCAAATAGAATTTTTTTTTTAAAAAAACGACCCAAAAGTCTACATGGCTTAATCGTATCATGCACTGTCACTAATACATATGTGAGACTCGCACGTGCGAGCGAGCTTGGAAGTACCGGTGTTATTCATGCTATGCAGTTCAACTCAAAATTTAAAGTTTTTTAAACCAAATGAAATTAAATTATATTTTAAAAATACATTGCATTTTTTTTCAAATAAACATGCCACACATTGATAGGGTCCGGTTTGGGTTAATTGAACCATATCTGGTAATGAACCCGAGCAGCAATGGATTTGGTTCAAGCTTCGAGCCTAGGATCTCCGATTCCTCCTTATCTCGATCAAGACTTGATTCACCTGTGATTTGCAGTCGATCTCGCCGAATGGAATCCACGCTTCTTACGATTGATTTGCTACATAACCGCTCGGAAGGATTTGAGCTTAATGTTGTTGTATGTTTCTCACTCATGAATCTTAGAAGCTTTGTTTTAACCCTATTTTGTTTTTTCTTTTATAGTGAAGTCAACACTCAGAAGGGGAAAGGTGAGAGGAGGAGAAACCCTGGGTTTTCGGCCTGAGAACCGATGTTTGAGAAAGCAAGGGAAGAACTGAGGAAGAAGGAAGAAGGAGGAGGAGAGGAAGATAAGTTTTTTTTAGAAAAATCGATTACATCAGTTGTTCTTTACTCTATTTATACACAAGATCTACGCTTTCTTACATAGAATAATTTTCATATTGAGAATTTCTTTAGTTTTTTTGGCTTTTAATATTAGTTAAAGTCATTAGTTTTAACAATATCTTCTTGGTTTGATTGATCTTTTATGTACTTCCATTCACATATCATGACAAACATATTGTTAGTTATTTCTGAAATTTGAGTTTATATAGTATTATGGATAATGTGAATTGCTAAGTCTATGTTCGCTTCCTTCTGATATTAATTTGGGGTTATTGTTTGCTTGTAGAATGTTATCATCAAATCTCTATTGTTAGAATGCTATACGTGTATTTATAATCTTTAATCTTTGTAATTATTTTACTCAATTAGATAATTGTAATTTTTTTCTATTGTTATTATAGCTCTCTATCTATTTGTTCTCTGTAGAAATTATAGATTGTCCTTTTTACTCAAGTAATTACTTACAGTTATCTCTAAATCCTGAAATTTAATTCTTTTTGTCTCTGTTATCTATTCAATATAAACATATCACACATCAATTTTATTTGGGATATAATTGAAATTTTTTAATTAAATAAGATTTTAAATTGGGATCTGTTTTCAATGGTAGGTTAAAAAATAAAAATATCGGACATGAAATCAATTTTTAGGTTTGTTTCTGTTGACGAAGGAGAAAAAGTCTCATTTCTTTATTTTATATTTCTTTTATTACACAGCTTTTTTTAATATTTTCAGTGAAAAAATTAGGTTATATTAAGGAAGCTTCAATTATTTAAAAAAATAATGATAAATATGCAGTTGAATAAGCTAATATTTAGAAAGTTATAGTAGATATTATAATTTTTATTATTTTAAAAAATTATATCATAGCATTTTAGTAGCCACTATATTCTATTAGGTCAAAAAAAATTGAAATTTTGCATCATAATTTTTTTTCAAAGTACAGCTTTTCAAATATCACTGGCAGAACAATCTCGGTTGCATAAAGCAATCCCAAACATAGCCTTAGTCTTTTAATTGACTGACCTCTGGATAGAAATGTGCAATACAGGTATGCTAAAACCGAAATAGAACATGGGAAAGCTTGTTTTCTATAACAAGTGAGTTCGAGTTTTAGTAACAATTTTGCCTTTATTTTCTAAAAGTATCCAATAATCATTTAAACAGAATTGCTAATTAATGAAAGAATTTCTTAAACATAAGTGAGCTGTCTAACATAATTTTTTTAATTTCATTTAATTGGAATTGGAGTCAAATAAAATATTTCTGATGTTTTCACATGCTTGTTGAGTTACTCTATGTTGTCATCTCATGGGTTTGATGATTTGGTCGTTCGTTTGATGAGTGCAAATTCTATTTGATCATCTACTCCTAAAATTTTTCTTAGAAAAAAATAATAAAAATAATAATTTTGAAAATTTCTTCAAAGAAAAGTGATTTATAGCTACACTACATTTAATTGTTATTCCAAAATTTCAGTCAAAAACCAATTTAAAGTGCGTATATTACCCATTATAGAGGCAGCGTTCAAAATATTTTAATTGGAGTGGGTGTAAATAATTAACTTCTCTCTCTCTCTCTCTCTCTCTTCAATTATCTTGTGGCCATTTTAGAGAATTTAAGCAATGGAAAACCTCACTTTTAGATGATTAATGGTGATCTCCCAAAAAAAATATATCGTATCTTAAAAGATAGGTCATTATCGGCTTTAAAAGAATAAAACATGCCAGCTCGTTGGATCAACTTTAATTTTTTTTATCATTATTATATAAAAAAAAAGTGAGCTACATTATTGCAATCAATTTTCATAAAGTTTATACCTAAAGAAAAATCATATCTTCGAATTACAAGTCTTGTATTTGGATAAAATTATATTATATTTCAAGAAATATAATAAAGTTAAATAAAAACACCATCACCTCCATTATTCCACCTCCGTTTGCAGGACTCCTTACATTAAAGGACAATCTCTTAAGACATGTATCAACTGCATCAATATTTTTATTTTTTATAACTTCAGAAATTATATATTTATAAAATTGAGGCCATCTAGATAAAAATCATATTGAAAGCCAGATAATTTTCAATTCTTCCAACGATATCAAAAGACGCCAACCTAACCTAACGAGCGATATGGCCAAAAAGATCAATTCAATTTTTTTTACAAAATATTTAGAGCCGCCTAGCCGCCATATGCATGACGCGTCAGCATTGCCGTACCGATAATCTACCTATTTTTAAAATTTTTTTAGTTTCTAATTAACTAATTAAATTATTAAACATGCCTATTATAAAAATTTTTCCTATTACCCTACAGATCGTTGACCATCGTATATGTTACATATGCTAACAAAGATTATTAATAGAACTTTGTATAATTTATTCATGCCTTATTATTTTAAAAAGCGCGTTATCGTATTTACTATTTTTATATCATTGGAACTTACTCAACTTGTAAGGCATGATCTCATAAAACTTTCCATTGTTTAATTAATATATAAGTCATTTTATGTCAATTCTATAGCTTAATTAACTTAAGAACATAAAAGAACTAAATTTAATCCTCATCTCATCAGCTCGATTAATTTCCTGTATATATGCAAAACTTTTAGTTTTACGAGATGATTTCTAATTTATTTTTATTTAAGGAAAAAAAAGGGAATTTTTTAATTTAAGTATTAAAACGTAATTAGTAAATTAAGTATCGTTAAAAAAAATTTAGATATAGGTATAGTTCACCAAGACGACATTACCACGTTGAATTCGACGCCAAGTGTCCTACCACGTGTAGTTAAAGCTAGTCGCCCACTTAGTAGGTGACTAGTTGAGGGCGTAGCTATTCGTGAGCCGATCTATTCGCAATCCGAGCTCCGTTTCGCCATCCGAAGTCTCCACGCAAGCCGTCGTCCCCGTTCCTCCCTTCCAAGCACGAGCACTTTCCTCTCCGACTTTTTTAACAAAGAAAATTATATATATATATTTATATATATTACATATGTGACTATATAATGGTCATTGTAGGATTTGAGTTCTTTACCAATAATTAATTAAAATAAAAAATTTACATGCATGGGTTTATCATTCATTGGCATTTTAAATTTGCTTGATTGAAATGATTATCACTTAAAATTACTTTTTTTTGGCTTGATTAGCCATATTTTTAACATTTCACATGGTCTTATATTTACTATGTCAAAGCTTAATATTAATTTTTTAAAGGAGAAACTTATATTTTTGAATCACTTTTATAGGGGGTATCTTTGGTTCTTGGCTTTGATGACATTATCTCAAATGAAATTACTTGTTTCAAATGAGATGGAATAATAAGCCACCTATTAAGGGCATATAGTTTGTCTTTGATGAGTTATATATTTTGTTCTTAGATAGTGAAGGTTAGTATGTTGGCCAAAATTTTCTAGGTGGACAATTCTTCATATCATAAGAGATTGATGCACGATAAACTCAAATACATCTAAGAAAAGCTCAAACGAAACTCAAACTAATTATCTGATCAAATCAAATTTGAATCATCGCATGTTTGATATCTTATGTGGTTAGCCTTTCTAACTCTCTAAATCCCTCTTTATTTGTTTTGCATTTATGAATGATGTCTGCATGTATAAGGTCTTTAATGTCTAGATGACCGTCAGCTCTTGCATGAAGCATGATAAATTTTCACTTATGAAAACTTTGTCATCCTTCTTTGTTACATTCTATCAATCTATCATGTCTCCTCTAAAATAATCTCAGATCCCTTTAATAATTTTTTAAATTTTTTACAAATTAGTTCATGACAGTCATGAAATGAAAATGCTTCTAAAGAAGAATATTCAATCAAGAACTTAATTTCATAATTTTTATTTAATTTATGCAAATCATTCTTTACATAGATGGTTTTCATATGATTTGAAATTTGGAAGATTTACATACAAATCACATGATTCTTACTTATTTACATATTGAACATCTAGAGTTTGATATAAATTATAATATAAAAATATAATAAAATGAGATGAGACAATATTTTTAAATATATTTAAATTTTTTTTATCTTCTCAAAATTGTGAACCAAATCTTTTTAAATTTTAATATAATTAAACAAATAAAAATAAAAGATAAATACATTTAAAATAATTATTGATGTTGGTTTTATAATTTATTATTATAAATAATACTACAAGTTAATTAAAAAATAATTATTGATGTTGGTTTTAAAAATCTCCATGTCATCTTAATAATAGCAACTTTATCTCTAAATCTTCATGCAATATATGAGTTAGCTCCCAATTTTCATTGTAGCAAAATTTCTAACATGCAGTAGGCATGCTTAATTCATGCTTAAGCTAAGCTAGTTAAACTAAACTAAGCCTCCAAACAAAGTCAAGTTGTTGAATTCTTAAAAAATTTCATAAACCTTATATTTAACAAAATCTTACATGTAGGAGACAAAGTTATATAATTCAACAAAAATATCATATATTTATATAAAAGTCATACTATTTGCTAAAGTCATATGTCTAAGATAAACACATTAAAGTTCTTAATCATACTTAATTATAATATTATACATTTGAAAAAATAAATGATAAAACATTTGATTTAAACAATTTCTTGCATAAATAACTAAAATATTAGTTCGACCACTCCTTTAAAATATAAATAAATTGCATAGTAATACCTCAATGTATTGAGAATTTGGATTTCACTATGATTACATTATATTTACAATTCATGAATTGATAAAATGAATCGAAAAATTAACAAATAATAGTTATTCTCATGAATAATTGAAACTTTGAACAGTCTTCAAAAATAAATGCTGGCAAGTTGCTTATGGGAGCATCTTCTTGACAGCTATGGCCCCATTGTGCTGAAATAATTGCATGTCCTTTACATGCATTATTGTCAAACTAATGAATGCCACAACTTGAATGGTAGGGTCAGTCATTGACATAAAACTCAAAATTGGAGAATTATTTGGCTTTGTTAATCTATACGAACGCTTTTTTTTTTCTTTTTTTTTTTCTTTTTAACTCCGCTGATCGGCAGAGTATTCTGATTTTCATGAACAGTTTATTTTGGATAATTTTTTATAATTTTATTTTTGAGATGGTTGTTTTTTTTTGGTAATGGTGTCATAATCCACCCACTATGTGGTCGCAGATGACTAATCCTCCTGATGAGCCTAACAACCCCTGCGCATCCCCCGCTTTCTTTTCAGGGTAAAGCACTATATTCGAATCGAACGCGAGGGTGAGAATCACCGCGTTCACCCTCATCAACTGAGCTAAGGGCGGTGGGTAGATGGTTGCTTTCATTTCATATGATTTTAATATTATTTTTTTTTCAGGAGATTTGAGCAATTGAAATTTTTTATTTTTTTACAATTAACCCGGCTAGAGAATGATAGTTATAAGAAATGTATAATTCATTTTTTTTAAAAAAAAAGTCTATAATTCTATAATAAATTACAATGTCATTCTTCATGTAATAGTTCTATAGCTCACTACTAAAAGTAACACTCATGTTACGATTTTAGGAGCCTTTTACAGTGATTTTAACCATTATAAAAATGCTTGCAATAATTCCATTTTGCTATAGAATTACTAATGAGAGAGAGACCAACTCAAGAACTTTTACATTATGTGGCTGAATTTGCTTTAAATGTCTCAAATAGTCTTTAAAAAGTAATTAAATTTTCAAAACTATTAGTAGAAAGTGAAGACTTTGATGCAATTTCTAGATAGTGATTAATTTTACAATCAACTTGGGTCAATTTAAATGAATCCTAATTTGATGTTTGATTTAAATTTTATGAAAAAGGTTAATATAATTTCATCAAAAGGTGATTTTTATTGAAATGTTTACTAATTTTGAAGAATACAAAATTTTCTAACACTTAACTATATATATATTAGTTATGTGAACAATTATTAAATGTTAAATAATGAGATAAAAACTATACAATGAGCTGAAGCTTCGAGATTCATCTGTCATTACTTATGTCATATGATTTTTAATGTGAAAAAAAAAATTTATAATATCATATCAAAATGTGCTATTCTTGCATCAAACTACGCAAAATGCCATAAACTCCTAAACCTTTTTTAAAAATATGTATTCTGAGTTATAAAAATAAATTTTTTTTTTTTTCAAAATATTTTAAATTATTTTCTATGAAATGGGCATACAAAAGTGAAGATGCTTAGACCATTGAATAATATTGTGAGATCGTAGGCATTATTATTATAGAAGTGAATAGATTACTTGAATCACCTAAATAATCGTCTTAGGGAGTAGTTTTTATTTCATTTATAAACAGATGATGATAGAGAAAGATGGCAATTATGAATAAGTCTTCCAATTTGTATTAGTTCCCTATGGTTGAGAAGAAATCTTGTTTTTGTTAAAGTCCATTTTAAGAAAGTAGAACTAGTGCATATTTGGCTTATATAGGGCTGTCAAAAAAGTTCGTTGTTAGCAAACAATTCGTGTTTAGCTCATTATGTAGCTCGTGTTCTACTCGCTCATTAATTAAATGAGCCGAACACGAACATACATTTCAAGCTTGATATATAAATGAGTCGAACATGAACAATCATTTGTTCGACGTGTTGTTGATTAATTCGAAATAAAATTTAAATTATATTATGTTTGTGTGCTAGAAAACCGGTTTGAGAAAAAGTTTTACTTAGCTTCATTGTGATATCCAAAGACACACATATGTATTTAAAGAGTGAACAATAAAACTCGGAATTTTACGTGGAAAACCTCGAAAAGAGGAAAAAGCATGAGCCCAAGAAAAGCTTCCACTATGTATTGAGTACAAGATCTTCCCAATATTGGGATTACAGATAGAGAGAGGAACAATGTTATGTGACAACGATCGTTGTAATAGTTGCTATCTTAAGATGATGGTGAATGTGCGAGAATCACCGGTAAATGAACAATTAATGCGTAAACGAGAGAACAAATACTGGTAGAAGTCCTCATGATGGAGACCGACAGAGATTGACGACGGCAAGGATCGACGGTGATGGTTGACGGTGGTGGCCGGCGGCGGTGGTTGACGTCGCCGGCTACGATTTTGGAGGATCTTTAGAGCTCTCTCCTTCTTGCTTGGCCTCCTTCTCCTTCACTTGGCCTCCCTTCATACGTATGAAGAGGCTATTTATAGATTGGGAGTGGCGTCTCGTAAATATATGCAAAACCCGTAACTCCACTTCAGGACGGCTCAAAATGATCCCCTTGATCATATGATGTATTTTGTGCATTTGAATGCTCAAATGAAGTCGAAATTATAAGATCTTTGGCTTGTTGGAACCGGCTCGTCGAGACGCTCGATTTGACTATAAACACTTCATATTTGAGAGCTATTTAGGGGTTTAACTGATATCTCAAAGAGGATATTTTATCTCACCGGCCAACTTGGACTTTGCTTTCAACATCAAGATTCGTGCTTCGATTAATAGTATTTTAAGTGTCATATCAATGTTATATTATTATTATTTTATTACTATTATTTATTACTATTATTATTATTATTATTATTATTATTATTATTATTATTATTATTATTATTATTATTATTATTATTATTATTATTATTATTATTATTATATATTATTATTACATTTACATGTCACAAATCCAAACAAAGTAAAAGATTTTGTTATGCAAAGATTGGCGGGTTCAATCCTCCTCCTCATACAGTACATCAAAAAAGTTCATTTGTTCGCGAGCTCTTGTTCATTTCGTTATGTAAACGAGCGGCATTTTATCGATATAAACGGAACGAATAAAACAAATTTCAAATGAGACTAACAAGAAGTTACGTTATTTCTCACTTCGTTTACACCCCTAGGCTTATATGACTTCCCATTGTTTTCTCTTGGAGGTCGTCATCACAATAGGTTCATTCTATGGAAGCAACAATGCCTTGAAATTCATTGAATGAAATATTATTTAGACATAATATTTTAATCTCTAAGCTTATAAGTATTTGAGTACAAAAATAAATAAAAAAAATGACTCTAAAATCATTTAAACTTCAATTTCAATTAATTTATAGCTAATACAGCATGAATTGATGGACAAATACAACAATCTAAAAAGAAAAGACAATATATGAATCCAAAAAGATTAAAATCAATTATTTAGAAGTACGATTAGAAAATTTTTCAAGTCATTTGAAGGGTTGAACATTCTCAAAGTTTTTATTTTATATAATCAAAAATATATTTTGATGAGATGAATATAATTAGTCAAAGATAAGTCAATTTTGAATTCATTAAGACATTCACATGCTCAAATAAATAACATAATTAACGATAATCAATCTAGATTATCTACAAATAGACAAATTACCTAAGTTTTTTTTTTATTTGCACACATTCATTAACCAAATTGTCTAATAACTAAATAACCAAATTGTCTACAAAATAACTTTAATAAAAATAATCAAACTGCCTTCTTATAAACTTACAAAGACTTTTGGATAAAAAGAATGCATAGACACTGTAATTTAGTCATTGGGAATTCATAAACTTCAAGAATTTTCAAATTTAAATAAATAAAATAAATAAATAAATGCTCAAAAAAAAACTCATAATATAACTAATAGAAATTAAAGAAAATAATGATGAGATTAGATGGCTAGGATGAGTGCTAAAAAGCTAGGGCATTGAAGGAAGCGGATATTTTCAATTTGAGATCAACTGCTTAGGAAAAGAAGTTTCTAGACGATTACTCCATCAGCAACAACAATTTAGAAGAAGCCAAATTCTTAATTTGAGCATTTGGTTTGTGCGGTGGAATTATGGCAATGTTATTTTTATTTTGCAAAATATAAAAAAATTTATTTTATTCTCACAAAAAATAAGAATTATATGGTTCATAAATTAGTTAATATACTTAAAAATCATATAGAAAACATAACTATAAATTAATTTTTTTTTAGATTATTCCTTGTATTAAATAAAAAATCATTTTTAAATAAATTAAACAAGATAAATGCCATACAAACAAAGCTATTGTCTGGTCTAAAGACGTTTCTTATGTTAAAAAAAAAAACATATTTGGGCTGCTGTTTTGAATTTTTATTCTTAACTATAAATTAGCATATTAATAAAAATTTTGAAAAACCGAAATAATACTTGTTTTTAAAGTATATATTTTCATGATTAGAAATAAATAAATATATAAAACAATAATTATTTTAAGATTCATTCGATTGTTGTCGATGTCAAGCATCTATTCCAAACGGCATGTTTTTAATTTCACTTATTTTAATTTGAAAATAAAATTATTATTTTTAATCGATTTTAAAAATATTTATAACATTTAAAACATTCCTTCATCAATTTGTAAAATATGATGATTAGCAAAATCAAATAAGCCCTTGATTGAGACAAAAGTAAAACAAAATAAATAAATAAAAATTAATTTAATTAATAAATAAACAAACATGTCAAAGTTTTTTTTTTTTTTTTTTTTGGAAAATTTATGTCAAAGTTATCATGTCCAGTAGATTGAATTGAGTAATTCAAAAATATTATGGCAATAACATTTAATTTATTGTAGCTTAATTTTCATTGGCCAGTAGAAACCTGTAAAACTCGATCGAGCAGAAGATTGATGTGATAAAATGAAAGTATCTGATTTATCCAAAAAAGTACAATATTAAATCAACTGATAAAAATGCCCGTTAGATATGAAACATGCGAACCGATTTTCATTAAATTTCATGTCGGAAAATGAATATAAAATCATGTTCGAATAATAATAAAATAATAATGATAATAAAAATAATAATAATAAATAATAATAAATAAAAATAATAGTAATAAAATAATAATAATAATAATAATAATAATAGTAGTAATAAATAATAATAATAGTAGTAATAAATAATAATAATAATAATATAATATAATATAATATAATTTTTTTATTTGAAGCGAAATCGGTAAACGATCGAACAAAATGTTTGTTAAGTGTTTGACTCATTTATATATCGAGCTTGAAATGTCTGTTAGTCATTTCGTTTAGTTAACGAGCAATAACACTATGGTGCTGTTGAGCTTTTTTGACAGCTCTAATGATATGTATGTAAATATTATTATTATTATTTATAAAATTAGTATTCTTTTATATTTTTAAAAATTCTCGTATAAATTTCAAAATTCATAAAAAAATTCTCAAATATTATATTATTATTATTTATTTATTTATTTGCTTTTATAAACTTACCAATGATTTGATTGAGTGGCATGCATAAATACATGAGTTCATAAATAAATAAAAAATAACATATGTACATATGTGCAAGTTTTATAAATACATAAATTTTAAATGCTATATATAATTATCTTTTTTTTTGAAAAAAATATATAAAGTAATATATTACCTTATATACATTCACTATATTTTTACAACTTCTACATATCAGTCGATATTAATAAACCAATATTAAAAAACGGCATAAATTATCCAAAAAATATTAAAATAGTTGTGTTGCGTGCTAGAAAACCAGTCGCGGTAGAGTGAAAGTTTATGCTTTAGCTTGTGAAGTGAAACAGTAATTAAAGAGAAACAAGAGACTGGAATTTTAACGTGAAAAACCTCGAAAAGAGGGGAAAAACCAGCAGTAAAAGCTTCCACTATGTATCTGTTTCAGAGTACAAAGTCTTCCTGATAACGGGATTACAAAATTGCATATGAGAGAGGAATAATAACTGCGTAACAATGATTAGGTTGTAATTGTTCGATGGTGGAGATCTTGGGTAACCGGTGTGGAATCACGATTAGTGACGGTGGCGGTGGCGGCGGTTGATGCGGCCGGGGAGTGCGATCTTGCTTGGAGTCGCGATCTTGCTTGGAGGATCTTGAGCTTGATCTCTCTTCCTCCTCCTGAGCTTTTCCTCTTCTTTCTTTGGACTCTTCCTTTTCTTCCTTGCTCGGGCTCTTAGTCTTCTTTCTTTGGGACTCTTCCTCTTCTTCCTTTGGACTCTTCCTCTTCTTCCTTGTCTTGCTCTCTTCCTCTTCTTCCTTGCTTGGACTCTTCCTCTTCTTCCTTCAGGCGGATTCGGCAAGGATCGGCTGACAGCGGTGGTGGTGACACCGTCGGCGGTGGTCTCTCTTCTTCACTTCACTTCACTTGGCTTCCTTGGTGTGAGGAATGAAAACTATTTATAGATGGGAGGAGGGGCACTCTTGTAAATTCATGTAAAACTGTACCCTCGATCGGACGGCTCGGGATGATTCCTTGATCATTTGATGTATTTTGAGCATTTGGATGCTCAAATGAAGTCGAATTATGAGATCTTAGGCTCGTTAGATCCGGCTGTCGAGGCCTTCGATTTGACTATAAACACTCCATATTTGGGAGTTGTTTTGGGATTTAATTGATGTCCAAAGATTCCGATGATATTTTAAGTGCTTGATCTCGATTAGTTTTGACTCAAAATCATATCGACATCAAGATTTACGCTTTGATAGTCATTTTGAGAGCCATATCGGTTGCCTATTTTTGGATGACATTAGCTTAATCATCCAAAATATATGTACAAATGCTCGAAAATAATGAATTGGAAGTTTTCAGGCGTTTACAGGGACTGCGGCGCTCGTGGCGCGTGCCGTTGCGTCTGGTAGCGCCCGCGCGCGTCAGCGGCCAGCTTGCTGTCAGCGCGTCGCGAGCCGGTCGATGTCATGAGTTGATTCGTCACCGGGCCGGTTGTCGTGTTCCGGTGCGCCAGCCGTGTCGCGATTTTCGGCGGGCCGATGAGATTGGTGTATGACGCGTTGGTGACGGCGTCGTCAGCCGGCTGACGTCAGGCGGCGTTTTGATCGGCGGCGGTCCGGGTCAGCGTTGAATTTGTCGCTGACGTGCGGTCGCGCGAATTATGCGGCGTCGTCGCAGCGGCGGGTGCTGTGCGCGGCAGTCGAATCCTTGCGGCAGTCGCGTGACGGCGTCGCGTGCGACGGTCGCGGTGTCAGCAGTCTCGCCCGGGTCGAAGTACGGCAGTGCGGTGTGACAGTCGCGACGACAGTCGCGGTCGACGGCAGTCGCGGTGACGGCGGTTCTGCGGACGGTCGGCGACGGCAGTCCGTGACGGTCCGGTCAGCGACGGTACGGTCTGTAAAACACACATCCGGCGCAGGCGGCCGTAGCGTCTGTCGCGTCCGTCGCCGGGAACGACACGTGGCAGGCGATATCGGCCGGTATAACGGACGGTCACCGGAACCCGACTATCTGATGGGCCGATCGCCTCCGCCGCCTCCAACGCTTCTTGATCGCTTCTTGATTGCCTCCAAAGGACCCTCACTCGAAGAGAAGGGAGAGGAAAGGTGTGCCTCTCCCTCTCACCCTGGGAATTTATAGCCCCACAAGGACAAAGGGTAAAATCCCTAAAAAATGGTTCCGCTTCGGCAGCCCGTAGGCATGTGACCTCAACCCGCGCCCGTTCGACCCGGTGTGTGACGGGGACCGTGACGGACCGTCAGAGAGAGGCTCAGAACTGACCGACGGAACCAACCCGCGACGAATCGACCGAGACGAATCGACCCACATGGAACGACCCATGACAACGTGACGATGTCGAACCGGCCGCGACCAGCGAACCTGAGCTGAACCCAGCGCCGCGGTAAGCGCGTGGCGCCACAGGCGCCGACGGGGCGAAGCCCAGCGCCCGCCGCATAATGCGCCGAGTCCGACGAAAACTTACTGAGTATCCATAGATCAGTAACCTCAAAATCTCATACTGACTACACATACTTTCATAATCATAATTTTGTATTTTATGATAATTTATTCTCTCAAAATGCATGATTCAGACCATACGTTCGTTGAAGAATTCGTTATTTTCGAGCATTTGACGTATATTTTTGGATGATTAAGCTAATGTCATCCAAAATAGAGCAAAGCATGCGTCTTTAAACCGATGTGAGAGTGAAAGTTTGTAGCCTTGTCGATTAGTCCGGCACACGTAATTAAAAGCGAACAAGAGACACTCTTTTAACGTGGAAAACCTCGAAATGAGGGGAAAAACCAGGCAGCTAAAAGCTTCACTATGTATCTTTGAGTCTGAGTCTTCTGATACAAGATTACAAAATTGCATATGAGGGAGGAAAAACAGTTATGTAACAATGATCAGGTTGTAATGGTTGCTGGTAGTAGGTGGAGATGCAGGGACAATTGGCGATGAAAGTGGCCGGTGATGGTGGTTGATGACCGTCGAACAGGGGTGCGACCTTGCTTGGAGGATCTTCAAGCTTCAGAGCTTCTTCTTCCTCCTTGCTTAGGCTTTTCCTCTTCTTCCTTGTTTGGATTCTTCCTCTTCTTCCTTGCTCGGACTCTTCCTCTTCTTCCTTGCTCGGACTCTTCCTCTTCTTCTTGAACTCTTCGCTTCTTCCTTGCCGGACTCTTCCGCTTTCCTTCTTTGACTCTTGCTTCTTCCGGACTCTTCCGCTTCTTCCTTGCTCGAGCACCTCCTCTTCTTTACTTGTTTCAGCTCCTCTTCTTCTTCACTTTGCTTGGCTTGGCCCCTTCATGTCAGGAATGAAGGTTTATTTATATAGAGGAGGCATTCTTGAAATTCATGTAGGCATACCACTCCCTCGATCGGACGGGCTCAGGATGATTCCTTCAATCATTTGATGTATTTTGAGCATTTGGTTGCCCAAATGAAGTCGAATATGAGATCTTAGATCTTAGGCTCGTTAGATCCGGCTCGTCGAGGCCTTCGATTTGACTATAAACACTCCTTATTTGAAAGCTGTTTTGGGATTTAATTGATGTCCCAAATATTCCAATGATATTTTAAGTGCTTGATCTCGATCGGTTTTGACTCAAAATCATATCGCTTTCGACATCAAGATTTGTGCTTTGACTAGTCATATTTTGAGAGCCATATCAAGTTGATTCATTTTTTAAACTCTTTTTTTATCCAAATCACTAAATTTTTTTTTTGACTAATTAATTGTAAAATTAGATAGACAATGATAACTCATAATCATAATACCATGATTTTTAATGAAATTTATAAAAGATGCACTGATTCATATATTCAATTAAAAGTAAATGGCATTATGCATTTGTTTTTCATTTTCTGTCCAGCCACTACAAGAGAATAGACAACTTGCTATTCTACATTAGAGTTTTCTTTCAAAATATCATCAATGTTACAAAAACCGGCTAAAGAAACGTACTAACTCATATGTACAATATAAGTATAATGCTATGGTGTTTCTTTATTCAACAATGTAAAGGAATTTTTTTATGTTTCAATTCTTTTAAAATAAGATCCAATATTTCAAGTATTATATTATACATAATGCAAATATATAATTTTAAAATTGATGGTATCATTTTCTATTGCCTTTTAATAATAGATTCATATATATTTTAGATATAAGTTGTCATGTGTATCATGATATTTGTGGGAGTATAAACACGGACTTACCTTCTTAGCATTGATTGAAAATCTCTCTCTCTCTCTCTCTCTCTCTCTAAACTAAATGACCTATATCACCAAGGAAATGCAAATTTTCTCTTCTCAATAATTAGAAGAGGCTAGAATATAGTATTTGAATGATAAAATATAACTTCTAGAATGTTAATAGAGTTGGCATATACATAGTGGAGAAAAAAATGATGGTGGTTGCAAGTGTTATGTTAGATGAAAAATGATAATGGCTGTGAGCACTAGTCCACAAATAATAGTGGATGCAAATAGTGAATGTTGGAGAATAAATGATAACAATTGTCCACTAATATAGTGTTTGCAAGCACTAAAGTTGGTGAGACGATGATGAATAATTGTTGCGTGCCAGCAAATCAGTTGCGGTAGAATAAAACTTCACGTCTTAGCTTCGTTGGAAAATCCAACATGTACGCAGATAGTTGAAAAGAGAATAAGAAACTCCAAAATTTTATGTAGAAAAACCCTAGAAATTGGGGAAAAAAATCACGGGGCCTAGCCCAGTAAAAATGCTCCACTATATATCAACTTTGGAGTACAAAATTTAAGTCTTCTCGACAGTAGGATTACAAGATTGTATGTCAGAAATCCTGATAATGGGAATTCCATAATCAGTTACAATTTATATAGCGTTAGTTTAAGCATAAGTGTTGGCGGCGGTCGGTGATAATTGGCGTCGATGATAATAATAATAGTGATGGCGACTTAAAAACTTTCTCGCTTTCTCCCAAGTTCGCCTCTAGCTCCTCCCCTCCTTCGTTACAAGAATGGGATCCTATTTAGAGGATTATGAGAGGGGTATTTGGTTATTATAGTCAAAATCTCAAAACACTCAATCAGAAGATGTATATTAATTCATTTGATAATAGATAGTTTTTTGGTGATTTGACCATCCAAACGATTTCGATTTGAGTGATCTTAGGCTCGTTGGATTCATCTCATCGAGCCGCTTGATTCAACTATAAGCATGTTAAATTTGGAAGTCATTTGATCATCCAATCAGTGTCTCAAAATTTCATATGTAACTTTTAAGCTTGGTTTGAGCTCATTTGGGATCGATTTGACCCGATTCTAGTATTATTGGACTCATCTCATTGAGTCGTTGAATTTGATTGAATATATGTTTTAACTTGAAATCTATGCTTGATTTATAAATTTTAGAGGGATATATCATTTGCCCTCTTATTTTTGAATGAAAAAACTCATTTCATTCAAAAATATATAAAATTACTTTAAGTAAAAATTATTAGGATATATAATATATATATTACGTGTATCAAATTTATTTATTTATTTACTAATTAGCTATTAATATTTATTTATTTTGTTTTATATGTATAAAGTAATAATATATACATTATTTTATAATTTTATATTATTATATATATATATATTTTGGGTGGCTATTTGATTTGAAAGAGAGTCGCATTGTAAGCCCCCCAATTTTCTTCTTGTTTTTTTTCCTTTCTTTTGGCATGAGTGACTTGGAGAGAGAGAGAGAGAGAGAAAGAGAGATGTAAAGACTTTTTTTTTAAAAAAAAAATTTTATGAAAAATATAAAGAGTTTTTTTTTTTCAATGAGGAATGTGAAGAGTTTTTTTCTTCTCTTTTTTTTAATGAGGTATATGAAGAGATTTTTTTTAAATGAGGATACAAAGAGTTTTTTTAATTTAAAATATCAATAATTTTCTCTTCTCTCTCTCTCTTTAAGGCGATCAAGACTCGTAGTTCATCTGGCGATTTTCTCTCGAGAGCGTCAATCTCGGACCTGGGTTTGGAGGCGATCAAGGCCCATAATAATCTGGCGAGCTCTAGTTTTTCTTGAGAGGCGTCTCTCATCGGACCAACCGGGTTTTGAGGCGATTAAGGCCGTGGTTGGGGCGAGGCTCGATTTTTCCCTCGAGAGGCGTCAGTCCTCTGGACGGCGGGTTTGGGCGATCAATGCTCGTAGTTCATACGACAAGACTCTAGTTTTCTCTCGAAAGAGGCATTAACTGTCATCGTCGGACCGACCGGGTTTGGAGGAGATCAAGGCCCTTAGTTCATACGGCGAGACTCCGATTTTTCCTCGAGAGAGGCGTCAATTATCCTCATCGGACCGAACTGGTTTGGAGGCGATAAAGGCCCGTAGTTTATAGAAAATTAGTTTTCTTGAAACTCTAATAGATGGTTCAACAGTTGATAACTGGAGACTACGAGATCCGATGATGTAACGCCAACTATCAACAGTGATACTTTGATAATCTTCTGAAAGAAATTTCATTTTCCAAATGATATGATCGCTATTCCTCATAAAAGATCGCAACAAGCTTATCCTCATCTATTGGTGCTCCTGTACCTTCTGAAGCTTTTGCCTTCTGAGATTTGTGATGTACCTATCTTGAGGCTTTTCAGATTTTGATGTACATGTACCTTTGCTTTTATCTTAGATTTTGATGTACTTGTACTTTTTCTTGAGATTTTGATGTACTGTCCTTAAGGCTTTTGCCTTCTGAGATTTTTAATTTACTAGTACCTTATGAGGCTTGTCTTCTGAGATTTTTAAAATACCTGTACCTTCTGAGGCTTTTGCCTTATGAGATTTTTGATATACCGTACCTTCTAAGGCTTTTGTCTTCTGAGATTTTTGATGAGTGGAGACCCTGTCAACCACTTGCTCTCTTGGAGTCTTTCTAGTGATGACCTTATCCACTACTAGCTTCACATCGAGGCTTCCTCA